>APFE030342134.1:28353-59672 GCA_000404065.3 Pinus taeda | reverse complement strand
TCATCAGTATGAGCGCCATGAGACCATGACTATGCCAGTATTCGTGACATATCAGAGAGGCAGTAGGCACTTGTTTGCAGCAGCAAAGCGAGTGTTATCTCCACTCGGGGTGGAAGGGGCCTCGCTTCCGGCATCGACTACACAGGTACAGGACAAGGGCAAGAAGCCCATGCATGATGAGGGGCCATCAGGTGAATAGGAGGCCGATTTCATCCTCATTCAGGATGATGATGCAGAGGTGGAGAATGCCAAACTCAGGATGACTATTCAGGAGCAGAACATGGAGATCCAAGACTTGTCACTCAATGTGGAGAGGGCCAAATGGATCATCAAGTATTTGGAGCAGAGAAACAAGCAGCTTGAGGACCAGCATGAGATCATGGAGCTACAAAACATCTGTGAGAATCGACAAGCTGCCCAGCAAAGGAGGATCGAGCTCACTACCTTGGAGCAAGAGATCGATAATGACCGTGAGTCTTGGCTCAAGCGGATCAACATACACCTGGAGAGACTACTGGAGAAGGCCGACAGAGACAAAACCATACTGAGGAGGATATTTTATCATTACAGGGCATAGAACGTGAGTGCAAAGGCCCGGATAAGGAGCTTGAAGGCAAAATTGAGCAAAGCAACAAAAGAGGCAAAGAGGCAAAAGAGAAAATCCGCTTCGAATCTTGGCTGAAGCTTTTGTGGCCCAGTATAGTGCCTCTTACAGAACCTCTAGCCCAAATTTCAAGAAATTTGGGGCAATTTTGGTCACATGGTAATTTTTTGGTCAAAACACAGGGTTTTTCTCCCTGTGCGTCGCGCCACCGGCGCAGCGCGTAGGATTGGGACCTCCAAACGACAAATGGCTTGCATTTTTGGATTCAGCATGCAAAATCACAACTACTAGTGCTTGGGAAAGAAATTTGGGCATGATTTGAGTCTCCAGGAGGTCAAACACACCCAAAAAATGGCCTCTCTGCCCCTATTTTGACACACAGGAAGAAGTCTTGGGAGAATGGAGATTTGGAGGGGCAAATGAGCACCAAATTCAAAAATTCCACTTGGGTTGGAAAGTAGACAGGACATGCTTTCCAACAAGCACACTTGGGCACATTTTGGATTCCTGTAAGTGCCTCAAAACAGGCTGCAAATTAGCATGGCCCATATAGATTCTGGCGCGGCGCATATAGGAAAAAAAGCCAATTCCACCTCTGTTTCGCGAAATTTCGATTTGCGGCTTCTCCAAAGTGGGCCCTCTCATCTACACTTCACTTTTTCGGCACCTAAGGTGGCATTTAAAGTATTTTCACTCCAGATTGGCTTCTATCCAAGTGGCAAAAGAAGGCAAATAGTCACCCAAGCCATTTGTCATGTTTGTAACGCTGCACCTGTAGCTAGTGGTTGGCTTTCCACCTTCATTTTGTAATGATTCGAGTAACTCCCCAACCCTTGGGTGTTCTATCTCTTCATGGCACATTATATATATTGTATGCAAACTATTTGCAAAGGGTTGGTTGGCTGGTAACTTCTGGGAGACTGTGGGAAAGAAACTTTGTTTCTTCATTGCATATTTTGACAGAGGATTTATGAAAGGCAGCAGCTCTATTTCATGAGATTCATGTGGTTGCGAGTGTAGCAAATGTGTCTCTTATGTTTCATATGTATTTAGTTATGTTTCATAGTTCATTTCATATTCATTTCCAGTGAAATTTTCTAAGTTAGATAAGGTAGAAATCAATATTATTCCTCTGCTTGTGGGAAAATTTCATGTTCAGTGTTCTTTCTTCTATTGAAAAGGATTCATGTACTTATGCCCTTTTCACTCTCCTAAGCAATCTCTCCATTCCACGTTGTCTCAAACTAAATTGCTAGACTTTCTGCCTATCTTGCCTCATGAAGTAATTTGTGCCTTTGTATTTCATCCTCTGCTCATTGCTATCTGTTGGTCCCATACCATCCCAGAAACACAGTCATTCATAAAAATCGTTTCTTGTATCCATGTTCACTTACTAGCCTAAGATCAATATTTCACTGTAAGTCATCTCAGACCGTTTCGTTTATCTATTCACTGAGCGTGACTCGGAGAGAGCCCTCTCCTGTTCTGGTAGGGCTAGCTACTAGACTGAGCGTGGTTTGTGGTTACCCTGAATTTTGCCTTCCTTCAACCTAAGTTGGATTTAGGCTCTAACACCTACCTCAACTTACTCAAATATAAAACAAGAAAATAGATGAAAGAAACACAAAAGGATCATGTTTTATTTGTAATAACAAATGGTCAAAATGGGGATTAATTTCAATAAGAAAATTGTCCACCTTAGAAAATAACAATGAAGAGGAAATGGAGGCGTTTTCATAGAGGATTGAAGAAGAGCTTGCAAACTTAAAAGAACAAAAAAAAGGTGCTAAAACTGTGCACAACATTGATTTATAGAGGTGTTAAATATTTGTTCATGCCACAGGGTATCCATTCATTCAATTTGTGCCATAGCACCAACATTCATGAGATTTTAAATAATACCTCTAATCTCACTAAGTATTGATAAAAAACTCCAAAATCCTTTTGATGCCCCCCCCCATCAATACATCTCTCTAATAAAAATAAATCCTATTTTTAATAAACATCCCATGGTTTAAAAAAATACCCATTTTGTAACCCACAATACTTATCATAACCACCTATCCCATACACCCCCCAATACCTATAATATATTGGCTCTATTTTTGACAGTTTTAAAACCCCCTTTTATGAATGAATGCAGTGAGATATTGGTCAACAAGGTGAATCCCCTATGGTTTATGCATTAGCAGGTTTGTCAATAACTCAAACCCTTAATATTTCTAGATACACTAAGAAGTAAGTTCCGTAGTGCTTATTAGCTCAAGTAGTACCCATAACTTAATTGATAAAAGAATACCAAAGAACCTCAATTGTTTTGTGCATTTAATGACAATTTTTCATGTTTTCACTGCTAATTGGGGGAATTTGATTCTTGGACAAGAAAAATTATAGATTGACATTCTATATCTATTTTGAATAGATATAGAAATCAAAAGATAATAAAACCATAATAGTGTAGATTTCATTTTTTTAAATATAGTTTTATAAAATTTATTGTGATGAACGGTCTAGTGGAATATCCATGGAAGTTTACAGATCGAATAAGGGATTTAGTCATGGATGCATTCCCAACTATATTGCTTTTACCAAAGTTGAACTAAATAAGTTTGATGGAATAAAGGTCTTTACATGAACCAAATAGAGCAATACTTTGAATTGCATGATATTATAGATGATAAACAAAAGATTTCATTCACAACTTTGTCCTTTGGGACAAAACCTTATCAATGGTATCAATGGGTAGTTAAAATGAAGTTCCATTCTTATAATTATAGTTGGGGTTCATTTATAGCAGACTTAGAAGAACAATATGGAAAACTGTGGGAGAAAAACTAGTTCAGTCAATTGACAGAATCAAGAACTTAGGTGATCCTAAAGACTATAATATTGAATTTCATGTATTGGACACAAATACTGATAACATAAATTATGAAGATGTATTGGAAGCTTACATTGATGGATAGAAATAATACATTAGAGTTGAGTTGTTCTTAAACATTTTGATGATATTATGGAATCTATGCAAAGACATATTCATATTCAAATTAATAATAGGGATACATATAAGTATACTATTGGAATATATGCAGGAAATAGAGATTATTTATGGGTTTATAAGACAATCCTACCTCAACTTACTCAAATATCACACAAGAAAATAGATGAAAGAAGCATAAAATGATTTTTTTTTATTTGTAACAACAAATGGTCAAAAGGGGGATTCATTTCAATTACAAAATTATTCACCTCAGAAAATAATAATGAAGAGGAAATGGAGGTGTTTTCATAGAGGATTGAGGAAGAATTTGCAAACTTAAAAGAACAAAAAAAAGGTGCTAAAATTGTGCACAACATTGATTTATAGAGGTGTGAAATATTTGTTCATGCCACAGGGTATCCATTCATTCAATTTGTGCCATAGCACCAACATTCATGAGATTTTAAATAATATCTCTAATCTGACTAGGTATTGATAAAAACCTCCCAAAATCCTTTTTGATGCCTCCCCTGTTAATATATCTCTCTAATAAAAATAAATGTTATTTTTAATAAACATCCCATGGTTTTATAAAATACCCATTTTGTAACCCACAATACTTATCATAACCCCCTATCCCATATACCCCCTAATACCTATAATATATTGACTCTATTTTTGACAATTTTAAAACCCCCTTTTATGAATGAATGCAGTGAGATATTGGTCAACAAGGTGAATCCCCTGTGGTTTATGCATTAGTAGGTTTGCCAATACCTCAAACCCTTAATATTTCTAGATACACTAAGAAATAACTTCCATAATTTGTATTAACTCAAGTAGTACCCATAACTTAATTGATAAAATAATACCAAATAACCTCAATTGTTTTGTGCATTTAATGACAAATTTTCATGTTTTCACTGCTAATTGGGGGAAGTTGATTCTTGGACAAGAAAAATTATAGATTGACATTATATATATATATATAGATATTTGGAATAGAACCATTATGGAGTACCTAATCAAGTGGAAGAATATGCATTCATAATAAGCTACACAGGAAAATGAGTAGTTCATGAAGAAATACCCTCAATTAAAAATTTGGGGGATTCTTATTTTAAAGAGGAGCTATGTTAAGGCTTCTAAAGCCCCTATGTTAAGGATTTAACACTCATTTATGATTAGTTTATTTGCTATGGTTATATCAACTTAGTGTTAGGTCACATCGTACCCACTATATCTCCTATTTATAATAAAGAATATTCATTTGTATAAGCATCTGGTTTTTTACATTGGATGTATTGTAAAAGGGGGTTTTCCTTTCGAAGTAGATTGCTATTCATTGAATTTTTATATTATCAAGGCATGCATTTTTTTCTCTTGTTATTCTTATACTCTTTGTCCCTAAAAATAAATTATAGCAAAAATCCCAAGATGACTAGTTTGAAACAGATTTTAGGACCAACGCAAAACCCTAAATTTCGTAGCAGATATATTTGAAAATGTAGTGAACCAAAGTTTGAAATTTGAATTTATATTTTCCACTGGATCACTTCTAAATATTCTCAAAATTTAACCATTTTAAGCGTCCCATAATTATTTACAGAAAAAATTAGATGAATTATTCACTCCACAAATTACATTTTCACACACACACATACACACACTCTCTCCTTGTAATACTTTCTCGTTCTATACATTATCATAACTTTTATTCAAAAAGAAATATCAATTTATTAATTAAATAATTAATTCCCTTTTTATTTTAGTTTTCCAAATACCATGGGAAAATGCCATGGCTTCCTAAACCGTGGGTTTGAAACCACTATTTCACTTTTTATTTTTACTTCGCATTTTTTTTCACGAGAATCACTCATATAAAGTTCTTGATTCACCAAAAATAAAAAGTATTCATCTCCTTATTGCAACACTCCCCGTATATGTAATGTTTTCCTTTAACATCAATGGAAAATGGATGCTTCTTATGAATTGTGCTTCTCCTTAGTGATGAGATGTTGTATATTACTCCCATTTTTTCCTGAGATATGAAATTTTGTTTGCAATGCCAAGGTTAGTGATCTAAAGATACAAAGGAAAAATTGCTATAAATGTTTTGCTCATGTAGTTTCTATTATACTATATAACATTTTCAAAACATTTTTATTAAAATTTTATAAACATTTTAAATAATAATTTTTTAAATGATATTTAAAAATTATTTATATAAAACATTTAAGTTTGTTTTTGGAGATGTTTCTATAGATTTTTTGGGTGTGCCCATACATTTATTTAAAATCGTTATGACGAATATTCTAATTTTGTCTTTTGAAGTGTTTTTGTAAATCCCTCTGGCAAACAATTTATTTATATGATTACATTTGTTAGTGGTCAACATTCCTTACTGCTGGTCATTCCTCTCCCCAATGATGAAATGTAATGCCTTCTATCTATCTTTATCGTGTTGAGTAGCATAGTCTGCATTCTTTTTTATCCTTTTTCTACGTCTGCATTTATAAATATCATTAGACTACAACATTTGGTGGTGTGAGATACTATTAAATGCTGAGAGAAATCGAAGCTAAGTTGGTACTATAGTACTAGTTATGCAATATGATTATTCTATTATATCTTGCATTGTTCGAGGCACAAACTAGCCACTTAGTGGCTTATCCTTGTAATCTATATTTATTTTACCATTCATTCCACACATGGGAGTGTATCTAGTTTATTAGAGCTACTATGAATTAAAAACCAAAATGTATTGGGTTAATGTTAATACATGTCCTCAACATGCATTTTGATTCCCATGTAAAGAGCTAAGTGTATGGGAACGATTAACAATAAATATAGTTCAATTAACAACAAATATAGTTCAATTATTATGGAGGCTTTCATGTCTAATAAGTGGTCATAGTAATAACCGTTGAACACATGGGGTTGTTATTTTCTGTAGATATTAATAACTTTTTTGTTTTTGTTTTTCTTTCTTTTTTCTTTTTTTGAGATTCTATTCCATGTGAGAGGTGTTCAAAGGTGTTCAAAAAGGAGGACATTTGATATTTTTTTAAAGATAATGAAAAATACATGTAGTAATAGAATTATTTAAGAATATCGTATTTTTGGAAAATGTATTAAATTTCATACAATACAAGATCATTGCACTGTATGATTTTGTTTTGTTTTTCTATTGAAATGAGATGAAGAGAGGAAAATGGGGATGGTAGGAAACTAAAAGGAGGAAGCATATGGGTCACTTTTGACTAAAATCGAACTTGGAGCTTGGTTATCAAGTGCATTACTAGATTATTTAACTGATTAAGTATAAGTAGACCATATTGGCTCAATAATAGGACCAACAAATACAAAAGTATAGGTTGGGGAAGATGCAAATATTGCAAAAGGTGTAAGTACCTAAAGCCCTAGCTAGTAATGTATCTCTCTATAATATACAGGCCAAGAGGTAGTCTAATATCCCCACTAAATACATTTTTTTATTCTTTTTTGGATTCTTCCTTTTCTTCCTCCACTTATGCCTCTTTATGTAAATAGTCAAGAAATGAAACTTTATGTTAGGCCTTGAATTGTTGTTTTATATTTGACTTTCCTCATGCCTTAAGGAGAAGGGATATGAGGTAATACTAAATCGCTATAAACATAGGATAGGTCGAGTGAATGAGACACCTATATTTGAACCCTCTAGTTTATTCCTTCTTGTAGGCATGCTCTAGAGACAAGTTAAGTGCACTTGAAAAACACAAAACGTAGAATGTTGTAGAGGGAAGTTAGGTAATCAATAACATGGCATTTTATTTGTTGTGTGTGTTGAAAAGTGTAACTAGGTTCGGTCTTCATAATGACATGTAGATATGATTTTCTGTAATGAGATGTAAATAAGAAAAATGAAAATATTTTATTGATTTGCTTCATGGGTTTCATGAGAAAGGATTTTGTTTTTGAGTCAAGACTCCCATTGAGAGTCTTTAGGATTTATTTTTCATCTAGTCATAAAATGTAAGAGTCATTTTCATGTAATGAAGTCATGTTACATTTTGTAAAAGGTCATTTTGTCTATGTAAAAGTATCCTCCAAGAACTTGTCACCTAAACTCTTCAAGTCGGCCTACAACGATGAAGGAATATGCTAGAACAAGTCGGCCTAATCTCAAGTTGTCAAGTCAGCCTAAAGACTCAGTGAAGACATGTATAAATAGCCTAACTCGGCCTCATTTTTAGACACACAATTCAAACAAGCAATTCGATATGATGTCGACTAAAGAAGTGTAAAAACGAGGTAGAAGAAAGGTACGAAGAGAGGACTAGAAAGAAGTGCGAAGAAGAGGCAGAAGGAAGGTATGAAGAAAAAGAAGTTTCTTCTGGGAATTTGAAGAGGATTCTTCTAGGTAGAAGTAGAATTCTTTTGGGTATGCGAATTATAATTCTTCTAGGATCTTCGAAGTAGGTTTTCTTTTGGGATAGAAAAGGAAGAATCTTATGGGGCAGCAAAGGAAAGACTCTTCTGGGTAATAAAAGTAGAGACCAAGTTTCTCTGTAGAATACCTAGAGACTAAGATTCTCTAGGAAAGTTGTGAAGGTGTAGTGGAAAGGATAAAGAAAATTTTTCTCTAGAAGGAGCTGAAAGGAGCAGTTCTAGATCAAGAATAAAGGTGAAGGAAGGAAGAGTTAGAGCATCAAGGTTGGTGACAAGATTCTTGAGAGGATACTAGGGTCAAGGGTTCATGCTAATACCTTGGTACTTATCAATTGAAGGTCTAGAAGAATAATTTTGATCGGATTTTCCTCTCAAGTGGTGAAAGGTTTTGGCCATGGTTGAATAAGCCTACATATTGTGTCACTTCTCTTTTATGCATATTGGTAATTGTCTTGATGAAAGAACACATTAATAATCTAACAAAGAAAAGACTATAAGATTAAGAATTAAAAGTGCATCACAAGCAATTATCAAGCAGAGAAATTGTTATCATTGAATGCCCTAGATTTCTCAACATGGAATCAAAGCTTAGGTGTTGAAGAGAATAAGGGGCAGTCAAAACAAGCTGACGCACAAGAATCAATCTTCAAATAAAGCATCAAAGTAAGTCGAAGTCTATCAACAAGATCATGATCTACATCAAAGAAACACTAGATTGAAGAAGGAAGAAAGAAAGACTGAAACCCTAGAATCACTTTAGATATCATCACATCATCAAAAAAATGAAAGCTCTTCAATTCAAGAAGGATCATGAATCAATCTCTCTCTCTCATCAATCACTCAAGAAGAAAGCCCTCTATCAACATCGAGCTTAAGGAGGAAGCAAGCAAAAATATTAGAAGTAAGTCTATGACCATATATGATAATATCAAAATGTCTTTTTGCAAGGAAGGCAATAAATTGGTTGGGGCTGTAAATTTCCTTGCATGGAAGAAAAGAACTTACCTAAATATCATTGAGAATGAGTTCATGGATCACATTAAGGGATCAATAACCTAGCCCCAAAAATAAGATACTCAAGCTCATGCTAGATACATGATGGGAGAAGTGAGAGCCCAAAGTATTCTTATAGAATCTATAAAAGACTCTCTAATCCCATATGTATCAAAATTGGAGAATTCAAAAGCTATATATGACAAACTGGTAGAGTTGTTTTCCGTAAGTACCGCAAGAGAAGTAATCTCCTTAAGAAAAGAACTCTACAAACTGAAGATATCTAAGGAATATGGAATAGCCTCATACTTCATGAGGATATCAAACATTTGAGATCAACTACAAGAACTAAGAGAAGTTATGATTGATCGAGGGATGACCACAATGGTAGTAAATGCACTACCAGAAGAATGGGGTAACTTCACTTCAAGTCTATATGGGAAGAAAGAGACTACTCCATTTCAATATCTATGGTCACTCTTTAAGATTGAAGAAACCAGACTGAAGGAAAAGATTGATGTCAGACCAAGTGAGAAGAATCAAGCATATGCTACAATGACAAGAAGAAAATAAAAATTTGGAAAGTTCGATTCTCCAAAGAAAAGGAAGAACATGGATAAGATAAGATGCTATGGATTTCATGAACTTGGGCATTATAAAAGAGATTGTCCTAATCATAGTAAGGACAAGAGGAATAAGGAAGAAGCACACAATACTGAAGAAGTGAAAGAACCGGAGTCAAAGAAGCCTAAGAATGTAGAAGTAAAATATCTCTACTAAGACTGAGATGATCTTCTTCTCTAGAAGGTACTTTCCACTTGTAAATAATATATAGGGTGTAGTTTAAATAAGATAGGATGCATCATATTGGAAAATAGCATGATAGAATCATTAGTAGTAAGAGCTGGCGACATGAGAAGCATAAAATATGTCTGGTACAAATCCTATTGATTACAAGGAATATGAAGCTCTTAATAAACCTTAGTGATACTTATAGAAAGAAGTAGCGGTCATCATTGATTGAGATCATCATAGTCAATAAAGGAAACATTTTCTAGGTAAGGATATGGAAGATCCTCAAGTTTCTCTGATGGAATCCTTGTCAAAGGATTCATTGATCTAGAAATGAAGCAAAATGTTTTCCTCAGGAATTCCAACTCGTGGGATTCAAGGGATGATGGTATAATGACATAACATGAAAGCATGGTAAAGTCCTTTTGAAAGAAGCTTCTACATGAAGTATGGATTACCAAAGGAAAGTTGGGGTATGTATTCTTTCATAGATTATTATAAAGTCATGTCATATGGTTGCAGGTAACAAGGATCACTACTTCTATTTTGAGAAGCATGAAAAAAGGAAATGAGTCTCCTTCGATGAAAGAATGTTGGAAAGGCATGAGTCACACTTGATGAAATCAACATAATATGTCCTCATATGAAGTATGAGGTGGTTGGCAACGATTAAGGAATTCTGATTGGAAGCTCTTGAGAATGAAGTGTGTGAAGAGACAAGAAGAGATCGTGATAATATGCAATGATGGTAGAAGGAATTCAACATTTGAAGTCCAAGAAGATGTGACTAGAATATGTCCTGGAAAGATGTGAAGACTCTGATGGAAGTCGGAAAAAGATAGAGACCCTTGACACTAAATATTTGTGGGAGATGTGTTAATCTGCATGCAGGATGCTGATATTTACAAGAAGATGTCATGGTGAAGTATCATCACAAAGATAACTTTGATGTGAAGTATTCATTGATTATTTTTGAACTACATCTGATTGGGCTTATGTAGGACTGTTAAAGGGAATATCTATGAATGACTTCCAAGAATACCGTATAGAAGGATGTAATGTCCTCCAAAAAAATATGGCATGAAAGAAAAATGACATGAAGCAAAGCTAGATGGAAAATGTGATGGTTCACTTTCTGATGAGTTAAGAACATGAAAAACTCATGGATAAAAGTGATGAATGAGCTATGCCCTATGTAGAAGTTCCCAAAGATGAATACTCTTGACAAAGAATAAATTCATGACATCAAATGAAGGATCTCTTCAAACAGCTGGTTGTTTTAGGATCTCCACATGAGGAGCTATGATATGTCCCTACTTAAGAGGGATCCTGAAAAGAAGTTTCTTACTTGGAAGAAACTTGGAAAATCCTAAGTAGGGAGCTTAGATACATTCCTTTGTGATAATAATGAGTACATTCCTTTAATGGAATATGTCCTCTTGGTTTGAAAATGAGAAGATAGACATGTTGTTATGTTCTTCACCTGGGAAGATAGAATGGAGGATTGTGCAATCATTTGGCATCTGATACTCTTTGAGGGTGAGATAGGGCATCCCATGGAAGAATAGTCATGGAGAGCAGATATTCTTGAGGATTGGGGAGTCCAAGATAAGAATAATTATCATGGAGCACATCCTGAGTGAACCTGGGTGGGATATATTCCTAGACAGACAATGAGGAGTGTGTCTATAAATCATTGGTCTCACCAGCATTGGGCTCAATATCTTGTGGAGAGATGGAGTTGCTAGTCAAGGCCTTGCTATATAACAATGTTGGTTGATAAGATGTTATACAAATGAGTTACAAGTCTAAATTCTTTTTATGAGAGATTATTCATATTGAGAAAGTCCAAGTACCATTATGAATACCTCCCTAGTTAAGAGGGAGTGTTGAAAACTGTAACTAGGTTCGGTCTTCATAATGACATGTAAATATGATTTTATGTAATGAGATGTAAATAAGAAAAATGAAATTATTTTATTGACTTGCTTCATGGGTTTCATGAGCAAGGATTTTGTTTTTGAGTCAAGACTCCCGTTGAGAGTCTTTAAGATTCATTTGTCATCTAGTCATAAAATGTAAGAGTCATTGTCATGTAATGAAGTCACATGTTACACTTTGTAAAAGGTCATATTGTCTATACAAAAGTATCCTCCAACAACATGTCACCTAAAATCTTCAAGTCAGCCTACAACGATGAACGAATATGCTAAAACAAGTTGGCCTAATCTCCAGCTGTCAAGTCAGCCTAAAGACCCACTGAAGACGTGTATAAATAGCCTAACTCGGCCTCATTTGTAGACACACAATTCGAACAAGCAAATCGATCTGATTTCAGCTAGAGAAGTGAAAAAACAAGGCAAAAGAAAGGTGCGAAGAGAGGACTAGAAAGAAGTGCGAATAAGAGGTAGAAGGAAGGTGTGAAGAAAGAGAAGTTTCTTCCGGGCATACAAAGAGGATTCTTCTGGGTATGTGAAGTAGAATTCTTCTGGGTATGTGAATTAGAATTCTTTTGGGATCTACGAAGTAGGGTTTCTTCTGGGATAGCAAAGGAAGAATATTTTGGGGCAGTAAAGGAAAGACTCTATTGGGTAATCAAGGTAGAGACCGAGTTTTTCTATAGAAGACCTAGAGACCACGATTATCTAGGGAAGTTGTGAAGGTGGAGTGGAAAAGGATAGAGACCAAGTTTCTCTAGAAGGAGTTGAAAAGGAGCAGTTCTAGATCAAGAAGAAAGGCAAAGTAAGGAAGATGCATAGCATCAAGGTTGGTGACAAGGTTCTTGAGAGGATGCTAGAGTCAAGGGTCTATTTCAAGGTCTTGGTAATTATCAATTGAATATCTAGAAGAAGAATTCTGATTGGGTTTTCCTCTCAAGAGGTGAGAGGTTTTGGCCTTGGCTGAAGAAGTCTACATACTGTGTAACTTGTCTTTTATGCATATTGGCAATTGTCTTGATGAAAGAACACATTAATAAGCTAACAAAGAAAAGACTATAAGATTAAGAAGTAAACTTGCATCACAAGAAATTATCAAACAAAAATATATTGTTATCTTTAAATGCCCTAGATTTCTCAACAACGCAGTTGTGCCTTTATTACATTTTTCCAATTAAGTAGTGTGAAATTAAGCATCATCATCTTTCATCACGAGTGTTCCTAACACACATAAGACACAACGATGAACAAGTGAATGGGAACATAAATAAGGCATCTTGCTTAGGTTTCCTACCTCTAAGATATGGATAGAGGGAGATGGAAGCTCATGAGTGCCTTCTTAGATTGTCACTTTGCTTGAAGAATCATACTTAAAAAAAGGAAAGAATCATCAGGATACAAGAAAAAAAAGGAACTAAAAATGGTATGTACAATGCCTTCCTTGAAACAAAATCTAGTTAGTCATAGGCATGGAAAATAAATTGTAGATACTAAAAATAAATTAGAAGAAATGAGAAGAATCAAATTTTCGGATACGCAAATCTCTTTTAGAATGAAAATAAATTTGACCTCTCAATCCTTGTTAGATCCGAAACTAAGATAAATCTAAACTAGCTAAATTACACTTTTACACAATAATAAGAAATCAAATTATTAGTTAACAATATTAAATTAAAACTATACTAATAAATACTCTAAATATTAAATTAGATAGTAATGTTGACTTTCCCGTTAATGAAATTTAATGCTAGTAATATTCTTCAGACATTATAATATTGAATGAACAGAATATAGTTATTAAATGCTTACGCTTTAAAGTTTGCTCACATTTCTTTAAGTTATATAATTTAAAGGGACACATCAATGTTCACTTATACCTATTAATTTAACTTAAAGAGACACATCAATGTTCAATTAAAGCGACACATATTTTTTTAATAGAGAGTTGCTATACCAAACTATCTTCCCAAACTTTCATTATTGTATTCCACATTGTTAGGAATTTACATAGTTGATGCTCATGATTGGATTTCAAAGTGTAGGCATTATTAATTTGCCTTGGAAATAGAGAAAATAGAAAATATTAAATTGAGGTGACAAAAGTTTGTTAATACGTAAAATCAAATGTTGACCTAAACTAAATTGAGGTGACAGAAGTTATCTATGAGAAAACTGCATGTGAACTACCAAGATCCATGTGATGCGCAGCCACGCCATCACATATTTACCTGCTTCAATACCTTTTTTAATCAAAAGTCTATGATTCACCACCTTTACTTTATTTCTTTATTTTCCTTTCCTTTCTTTTTCTTTACTTTCTCATTTAAATATAAAATCACAAGGAACATTTAAATATGGTGATGCCAAATAAATATTACTATTATTGGTGAAACACAACCATATGAATTCACTTGATATCGAAAAATCCTCCATTATTATTATTGTTTTAAAGTTTAATTTCCATACCAAAATCATCTAATCACAATGATGCTAAGCAGCTAATTAAAAATAGATAAAAATTTATCACATTTTAAGATAGGAGTTAGCAAAAAAAATTATATATAGATTTGAGGCTTCTGCGATTTGAGTTTGTGGTTTTATTTTCTGGAGTTATGACATTCATGTTTTTGGAATCGACGTTTCGAACTATCTTCTGTAGTTCATCATCGGGATAGATCCATAAATGCGATAACTCCGGAAGATAAAACCCTAATTTATATATAGTTTGAGAAAATAAGTATGGGAATTTCATTGCTATTTATTAATATTAATATACTATAAAGAATAATATATATTTATTTTGATAGGCATATTTATTTTGGAATAAGGTTTTCACAACTTTACTTTAACTATCAATAATTATTAGGTGGATAGTAGAGATCTAACATTCATGAAATATTCTGAAATATTCTTAATGGTATCCACAAATTAAAGGTTGTGATTTCTCTTAAAAGTAGTTATGCTTTTTTCTATTGATCTAATTAAATTGGTTAATTAAAATATGTCATATGAAGAGGTGCCATATGAAATGAAATATGGTTTTCTTACACATTTAGTATTGACAACCCATGGTATTATACAAATCCTATTTACAAATGAAGAATCTCAATGGTAAAATAGATGACGTGTATATATATTTAACTCATATATTAATTTCTTTTATAACTAGCACAACCATATAAATTAAATGGTTGGTAAACAACGATAGATATCAATTCATAATAAGCATCAAAACACTTACTTTAAGATATGTCTCATGATAGATTATTATTATTATTAATTATAAAAAGAATTAACATTTTTTTTTTGTAAGTCAAAAGTTTTCTATTAAGTCATAAGAAAGGTACATCGTAAGAAGCTTGAATTCAAAACACCTCCAACCTCATTCATGCTAGACTTGTTGGCTAGATGGTAATGGAAAAAAGACATCGACAACAACAAAGGGAAACTTAAAGACCATAAGAAAATTGCCCAAAGTAACCAAAAAGCCCAAGGATCCAAATACAACCATTGGTCATCCTTAATCGGCTGCATTACCTAAAGTCAGGTCATCTAGACCATTGTCGTGTGGTGGAGGAGGATGAAAGGCCTCGTGAACATGAGCCTCCATATGATCCATCCTACCTTCAAGAGGATCCAACCTCTCCTGAATTCTCTTTTGACGGCGATGAAGGGAGACCATCATATCCAACATATGCTACTGATTATGTTGGAGGTCATTCATAAAAGCTATAACCTCATTATAATCATCATGTCGATCATGAGCCAACTGCTCCACCAATGTTGTAACCTAATGAATCTGTGCTTCGAGAGAATCAAAGGGAGGAGGTAAATCTACCCGCCTAGGCTAGTTGGCAGGTTGTTGTTCTACCTCTTCCCCATAGTCTTGTTGTTCGGCTCGGTGCACTATACCTTGGCCTTGAGGACCTGTGTCTCTGTGAATGCATCCTTGCTGGAACTACATATATATCCAGATAGTCACCACATATTTCCTACACAAAATTTTCAACCCAATGAACCATCTACCATGAGGAACCCAAGACACCTCTCTAGTTAACAAGCCAAAGCTAGAAGCATACTTCCAATCTCTAAAATACCCATTGGTACAATGATGACCGCCTTCCTCCCAATAGTCTAGATCATGCTAGCGACCACCCTCTCTAGTCACAGACGACCTCTAGAAACACTATAAACACGAACTCCTCTAGCCCCCCTGACCTGCAAGTGCCTCCTAGACCCCACACCATAAAATAGAATCCCTAGGGCTACAGACCCACCACCCCACAAGCCCTCCAGAGGTGAAAAAATACAAAGTTAAAGGAAATGGGCCACAATTGGGCTACCTACATCACCATCATCCACCCCATCAAGCACCAAAACACAACAGGAACCTCTGAAATGACCATACCAGATTCACCAAATAACAATTTCTGAACATAAAGTAAAATTAAATAGTAAACCTTTACCCGCATGATGGTGAGAAAGGAAACTAGACAACACATGTGATGACAACTCGTCCATATTAGTGACCAATGCGCCTTGACTTTAGTAGCTTTCCCACCACTAGAACTGTCCAAAGTTAACCAGGGTCTGTTATGAAACCAACTTACAAAAAGATAGAAAAGATAGATGAATGCCTTAGCATTCAGCCTCTTCGAGGGGGCAACCTCCTTTACATTGCAGAAATGAACAATTCTTGGATGATACAAATGAAAAGACCTACTTTCTATATATAGAAGTCTAAGGGGTCATAACATAATCAGAGCCGACATAACAATAATAATGTAAGGGCACAATAATAACAATAGTGGGCTTCTATGGGGCACAATAGTAACAATATGGGCACTACATGGTTAAATCAATATAATAAGTGGGTTGTAATAATAACAAGAAGGGGTTATACTAGTAGTATAGGGGCCTAACAAGGTCCCAAATAATTATGCCTCAAGCCACCTCCTTGATAGAATTGAAACCATTAACTCTTGAATTATTGATCTTCTTTGTATTCATAGAGCAGAGGACAGGAGATGGTTGTGAAAGATAGCCACCCTATGCTCCAAGGAAGATAATCCCCACTAATGTCTCACAACCCATTCCCTGAAACCAATAGTCGTGACCCGCGGCAAACCGAACAACACAAATACTCATTTCTCTTTCTTAAAACGTCATATCTCGCTTGCTCGTAATGGATTCCCCAACACACCTCTGAATTTTAGCTGTCGCGTGGGAGGGGATTAAATGTGCCACTCTTGAACCCTTGTCTTGTCATTAATAACCCTCATTGGGGAAAAATAATTAACATATAAGTTAAAAATATATACATTTAAAAAAAATATGGAAAAAGATTCTTAACCATGGGGATTTATCCCCACTATATCATGAAGACTATTAATCTGTCAGTAGGCTTTGTTACAATACCAAGGGCCAATAACATGACTTATCTTAACCACATGCCCAAAAAATCATAACTCCATATAACATTTTTTTTCTTCTAACTAATCAATTTAATTAAAAAGGAAAAAATGACATAGCTACTTTGAATATAAATCTCGACCTTTGTGTATATTACTATGATTATTATGTGGAGGTTGAATCCATACCATTCACCTAATAATTATTGATAATTAAACAAAAATTCTCGAAGCTCTATTCCAATATAAACACGTCTATCATTGTAATTATTAATTATAATAATAATAATTTAAAATATAGTCATAGTTTAATTAATCTTTATATTTTTTTTAATCTTAGTAATGTGATATGTATCATGAAGTAAGTGTTTTGATGCTTATCATTGATTAATGCATATCACCGTTTACTATTCATTTAATTTATATGATTACACTAATATAAACTATTTGGAAATTAAATTAGTATAAATATATCATAACTCCAGAATTACCAAGCATCTAGAGAAATCAAATCTCTGAAGATGAAAACTTCTTTTTGAGTGAAAAAATTGTGGAAAGGTTTGCACATCTAGATATTTGATTATTCTAAGGGCTAATTAGATCCAAAGTTAAGATGAATCTATGATTTCTAATAATACTATTTATATTTATATAAATTCCACATTTCTACTTATAAAAATATTCTTATTTAATTCATTATGTTATATATATATATATATATATATATATATATATATATATATATATATATAATATATTTATATGTGCATTTTTATGACATGTTTATAACTTTTTTAATTTAAATTTTTAATGTTTTTATTTCTTTTAAGCTAGTGGATCCTTTCAGTAATTAGAAAAAAGTTACATATATCTCAAATTTTCGAAAGAGGACCATAATTTAAAATATTCTTTGTATCAAGCTTGGTTGTAAGCTACTTACCAATAATAGACAATCATAAACTAACTATGAAAATCATTACTATATAGAAAACTCGTTGAAGATTCAAGTATTCAACGGAGAAAATTCCTTTGACATTGACATGATTTTACTAAGTTGACCAATTGTTCATGGTTTGCTTGGATCAATGTCTTATCTCTTATGAGCTATTTTTTGGCTTCCTTGGTCTTGTCTTTCTTGTTGAAAATGCAACAAGAAAATCTCAATTTTATTTTTTCCTTAATTAAATTGAGGAAATTTGAAGGTGAGATGACACTTGTCACTTAGTTAAGAACACTTGATTCTAGTTAACGAGTTGAGGTTTAGTTTACTTGTGCTAATTCATAAAAAATAGGAGCCTAGCTTAGTGAATTCAAGTTAAGGGCATGCAGTTCACCTATGTGCAGTGGGTTCCTAAAATTTATGAGCCTAGGTTGAGTTAATTTCATTTGTAGCAATTTAATTCAGTGGAATTGAGTTATGGTCAATTAAACTAGTTCTAACAGTTGTAGGAACTATGGAGGTCAAGTTGTGGGTGTGTAACCTTTTTCACACTGAGTGATCATTCAAATAACTAATCAATCAACCTAAATTAACTCATGCATGCAGAGAATTCGAGTTACCTAGTTGAGATTGGAGTTCAAGGGTAGTGTACTATCAGTTGTAAATTAGTTCAAGTTGTATAGGTGGTACATGCAGTTAGAGAATTGACCTAAAGGAATTACGCAATCTAGATGAGGGAATTTCCTAATTAATAGGGACATAATTCCTAAGGAAACATCACAAGGAAATAGGGGCTTGGAGGATTGAAATTTTTGCTAAGTATTGGCCAGGTTCAATTAGTCAAGCAGTGGATAGAAGATACAGGTGTAGGTTGTGCTCAAGCTTGAACAAGCATATTGTATTCATCCAAATTATTTGATTAATGCAATACAAATAGTAAGGGGTTTTGAGCAGTTCCACCCCTAGATAAATCTTTGTGTATGTGTGTTAAATCTTGATCCATGTTAATGATTTGTGTTCTATCGTGAATTTACTTCTGCATTTCAGTAGAGTAGCTTCTAGTATTATGATTTAGTAAATTTCATGAGTAGTTTAGAATCTACACATTAATTTCTATAGATTTCTTGAAGAAACATCTTATTGCTCTTACTGCCTCATTTTTTGGCTTCCTTGTCTTGCTTGGAGACCACTTTGAAATATTTTGTGTGAAACCCAAGACAAGACTTTGATGAACTCAAGCCTGGTTAGTCTTCTTCCTTGCACCGAGGATAGGCCTTATAAAGAAGGCTAATGTGATGAAATGGAATGGCATTTATATCCTTTCCATGTCATTCTTCTGTAATGGCGATCAAACAAGGATCATCTAGATCCATATCTTCTAGTAGAGCTTCCACTTCAACTTCTTTCGATCGGGAATGAACCATTTCTTGTAGTAATCGATTTTGTTGGTACTCATATAGAAACTTCCGCATGGGCTCTAAAGGATTTTTTAAGGGCTTATGGGTTTTTCCTTCTATTGGTTGCAGGCTTGACTGAATATTACCTTGAGCCAAAAACTCCTTTGGAGAGGAGAGAGACTTGAACCTATTTCTGGATCTTTGGATCTCATTAGAATTTGAGGCATCCTAAGGACTCAAATTTCTTCTTCTTTGGGGGGGATTTTCCCAAATCATCTTGCTCTTTTTGAGGGGTGTTATTTGAGAAATTCCTTTATATTCATCGGATAATCCCTAATAAGATGCCCATATTCATGACAATGTTTGAATCTGAAGGGAACATGTTCATAATCTATATGTTATTTCCGAAGATTATCCTAATAGTAAATATCTATTGATGTTGGAAGAGGTTGCAAGACATTAAGATAAACACATATTTTCACATATGATGTATACCTCCCTCTCTTAGTAGCCTCCGAGACCTTGACAAAGTTGCCAATCACACTACCTTAGCCTTGAATGGTTTCCTCCTCCCAATATTATTTTGGAAGGGAAAAGAGTCAAACCCACACCAGGGATGCAAGGAAGTCTTCCTTCTCGAGATTATACTACTTCTTCCAAAATTGCATGAAGAGCCTTGCATTATTAGAAAAGTATGACCCTCCTTTAAAAATTTTTGATCTGTCTTCCAAGTTGGAGAAAATGGCTATGAAGAATCCTTTTTCCCCTAGCTCCAATTCTATTTTACCATGGAGGTTCCATCTATTTTGGATCCAACCAATCAAAGACTTTTTATAGGGCCATAATCCATTGAAATCGTAGATTAGAGCATGATCCTACATATACTATATATATTCTCTAATCTTTCTAGATTTAGCCTCATGTTTTGGAGCTTGCATAACTTTTGGCAAGCAACACCCTGGATTTATTGTTTTCCAAGATGCACCCAACAGAGCTTCCTTGAAAAATTAGAAACACCACTTCGCCCATATACTCTATGAAAAGGATGTTGAGGATGAGGAGATTGAGAGGGAATACTAGTAGATCCAAATATTTTATGGATTCCTGGAACAATTTGTCTGAAGCAATGAGTAGAGCCCCCTCTTGCAGGTCTGATAATGGATGACTATATAGAAGAAACCATAAGTTTAATTTAGTTTTTTAATGAGATATGCATCACATTGATGATATATGTAGATAGATAAAAAAATATACTTGTATAGATCCATCTTTTCTTTGGATCTACCAAGTGCCTAGAGGGATCAATTCTCTCAATATGCAAACCTCTTTTTGAGTGCAAAACTTATGGAAATGTTTGCACCTTGAAGAGGTTTGATTCCTATTGACTCTTGGTAGTTTTTTTTTGTAGTAAATTCCAAAGATATGCATTAATCATAGAAACAAAAATACATAGATAGACTGATGCGAGGAGGGGAAATTCCAATAGAGGAACTCCACCTCTACTACATATACCCAACTGAAACTAGTTACATACATACTAATATTTGAAAAAACCATGCCCCTTGGGCTTACAAGCTTCCCACCAGACATACACAGAAAACCCAAGAGATATTACATTCTCAAATCAACAAATGAGAAACCTCAACTTGGTTTCAAAACCAACATAGCAAGAGGCATTGTGCATGTAACCATAAAAACACAAGCATCACAAACAAGGGTAAACACGGCCACCACCAAAACTGGGTCTTGACACCATATGTTGCCATAATTCCACTGGAGAAATGCCAATAAAGGGCCATAATGGAGCAAGAGGTATGCCACCTAGGAAGTCGACCAAAATCATCCAACTGCTGCCCCTCTACACTAGTCTTCATTGGAGGAGGAAAGAGTAGTTAGCGCGCAAGAGCTAGAACCAGGCGGGTTGCCAACATCACCACATTCTGATTCATACAGTACATTGCTTTCAACATGCCATTGGCGGGCATCAATTTTGTCCACAAAGAAGCGCAAGTTCCTCAACATTCTCTTGACATCTTCCAAGGATGCAAAGAGGTTGTATTTTTCAACTTGTTTTCCTCTGAGAACTAAGCCCAACAATGTCTTCATTTTCCAATGAAGGGCCACTAAATTAAGGAATCGTCTCTTTTTGCCCCTTGTGTGTCCCAGATCTGGAACCAATCCACCCAAATCTTCGAGAAATTTTGAATCAGACAACAACTTCCTTTCTTCTCCCATCCGCACCTCCAATTCTCTTATTTCCATATGCATATTAGGCGAGATTTTGTTGAAATAGGATGCCATTGATTCATGAGCAAACAACCACGTGCCCCTATTGCTAGGTCGAGCAACACTTCCACCTCCCCTTTTGCTTCTTTGGCGTTTCCTTGGAGGCATCCCAGAGTTGTTCAAGGTTTTGACTTAAATCTTTATAAGGATTACCCTTACTCACAAAAGGACAAACAAACCATACGCGATCTCTATCAACCAAGTTAAGACACTAACAAACCAAATCATCACAATAGCTCAAAATGAGATGACTAAACTTGGAAAGCAGACCACTTGAACAAGCGGGGGCAACACAAACTCCACAACATGCTTTAAATCCTCCACCATTTGACCAAGACAACACCCTCTCCCAACACCAGACCAAAAACAATCCCAAAACCATAGGTCCATGACACAACCCTTTTTCCCAAGCTCAACACCATGGGAAGCCAGCGCTGCCCTTAACAATAGATGCCCACACACAACATTACAACCACCCACGAAGCAACACATAATATCGTCTAATAAACTCCCAGACCCAAGACCGAACATGGAAAAGACTCCAAATTTTGGAGCTATAAATATACCAAGGCTAGAAAGATGCACCCAAGACAATGAATTTAGTGAAAGAATGCGTAAAACAACAAACTCATTGAAATCGAAAGCGAAAACATAAGACAAGTGCTTACAGTCTCAATTCACCAACCCACAAAGAAGAGCTCGCCACCTTATCGACCAATGAAATACTTGAATCCAAAACACCACCTTCACATACCAACCGAAAGATAACCTTAACTCCTCCCTCCTCAAGGAAAACCCTAAAAAGAGACACACCAAAAAAGCCCCTCCTACTCAGATAATATACTACATGAAACTGAAAATAACCCTCGACTCTCACAATCTCCTTCACACTATACGCCATCACCTTTCATATCCCTACCACTCAATCCGAGGAAACAATTAAATTGAAAAACGTTATATTAACCTATATACTTAGTGAATAAGGGAAAAATTTTAAACTAAATTTTTCGTGAAAAATATTTGCATCCTCTACATACTTTATCGAGGATCAAATTATGTTTACGGAAAATACTTCGTTTAATTTTAAATTAATCGCATTCGGCTTTTCTTTCCACTTTTTGGCAAGTTCACACGTTCCATCTTATACTTTATTTGGATTAAGAAATAATTAAATATTATAGTTTTAATTCCTTTATAATAATAATATAATATATTGTCGGCACCTTAGACAAACTCCGTTAGCCTCTCGTCCAATTAACTAGTTGAAAAAATATTTTTTAATGGATTGCTTTATGTTAGGAATTTTCTAGCTTAGGATGAAACAAGTATATTTTCAGGGAAAATATTGTTACTTGTGTTGTTGTATTGGTAAGCTTAAGTATGTTTTGATGACAATTTTATTATATTTGGATCTAAGTTTGGCATTTTCCAATTAAAAAAAAATAGTTTTTTCAAAGAAATTATATATTTGTTATAATATTTTTTTAATATTTTTAATATAAAAAATATATAATTCATATTTTTTATTGGAAATAAATTTTTAAAAAATAATATTAAATAATATAAAAAATTATATAAATATATAACATTCTTATATTATATAATGATGAAACCTTTCTATTTATTTTTACTTTAGTTCATAATATACTCTTTCTTAAACCATCTAATATAATTGGCTATCTAAAACTTCTATTTACTTATCATAAAGGTTGCATCTTATTCTTCCAAATTCTTAATATTTTAGAAAAATCAATTCATATTAATTGAAAAATCTTCTTTCTCTATCTTTATCTTTATTTTTAATATGTATTTTTTAGTTGTTATAATTTCCCTTTTATAAGTTTTCTAATTTATACATTATTTATGCTTAATTGAAATAATTCTTTGTTTTATAAATGTTTTTTTTCTTAATCACACCATTTTTATTATCTTATATTCGTTTTTTAAATATTTTTTTCTTCTTAATCACACCATTTCTATTATCTTATAGTTGGGTCTATCACTTTCACTATAATACTTTTTGTTATTTCTATGACTTTAACTTCATTTTAGTGTTTACATGGTGTGATATTGAGAGTTTTGGTAATTTTTCATAAGTCGTGTGTTTACTATAATTTTTCTTTTGTTAAATATTTGATTATTATAATTTGATCTTATTTTTTTTATTTGTTAATACATTGCAATATCTAATCTCTTTTTTAATTTTTTTTTTATTTTCTTTTGTTAAATATTTGATCAATTTATAATTTGATCTCGTTTTTTTTGTTATTGTTAATACATTGTCATATCTAATCTCTTCTTTAATTTCTTTTTATTTTCTAATTTATTGAACGACATTTTAATTATTAGTACTTTGTTGTTTATTTATAGATTGTTTATTGTTCTATTGATTTTAACTTAATTCTTTTGGATCATTAGTTGATCATGATACCTACCAAAAGTGGGTGACACCAAGAGAAATGTTTCTCCTATTCATCTCTTCCAGTTGGCAACCAACAACCCGTGAGAGCCACCTAGTAGTTGATATGACACGCCATTCATTTTTCTACCACCTACATTATCCATATGTTTCCTCAACCATTTGTTAAGAGCACATGTTGGAATCTGGGCTTCTAATGAAAAGGCACTTTATTCATTTTACTATTAGGTGCTTTGCTTGTTTGTATTTGAGCATTTTGACATGGATTGTGGGGTAACTTGGAAGAAAAAAGGGTCTTGGTCATGATCTTGTTCCCTCACCTTAAATGTGGGTTTAATTTTCAATCTAGTACAATAAGACCTCCCCTAGTGGCCCAATGGGTATAGGAGGGGCACTACTTGGGAAGCCATGATTGAGATAGCATATCCCCATCTCTCCCTATTCCAAACTTACCACTTTCCATCTTACATTACAATCCCCTATTCCAAACTTACCAATTTCCATCTTACATTACAATCCCCTATTCCAAATCCATTCTTTGAGTTCAACTAACCATGGTTCTCTGGGATTTGGCACTCACACATCCCCATACCTAGGTAGAAGAAAAGGAACCCTTGCATGTCCAAACCCCTGATGGGAGATGAATTGGCCCATTCCAAAGAGGGTAATAACTAGTATACATCATACAAAGGAAGTTCTCATTCCTTCAGCTACACATAATAATACATGGGAAAATCAAGAAAAATTAAAAGGCAATATAGACAGGTAGAAAGACAAAGGCCAAGGTAACTCATGCATCCATGATTTCTTCCTCCTCACATCTATACACCTAGGATGAGGTATCCCAAAATAGTTGATCCCTTTGACCATGACACTTGAACATGAGGTCTTTTTCCCTCCATTCAATTATTATTCACATGAAACCTATCAATTTAAGGGTAGAACAAGGACATGTCACTTCCCTTTGGGGGTTGGGAACACGTAATAGGATAGTTAATTAACCACTCCTACCTACGGAGGTAACACCATTACGTGACTAAGGCCTTAATTTTGGAAGAGAAGCATCATATGAAGTATTATTTTACCCATTTCTTTCAAGCTTGGTTCACTTAGATGTAGTAATGGTTAATGTACCTAATGGTGAAAGTTGAAACACTCGCTATTGTGTGTAATTGGTAGTTGGTTCCATCTATAGGTATGGGCAACTTAACCAAGGTCTACATCCTCTAGAAGGACATACTGACATCCATAAGTGATGTGTTGAGATCCATGGGACTCTAGATAGCTGTAGAGCATCATTCATAGCCACATGCACCTTTAACACCCACAACGCTCCTACATTTTATTTATTACTCATGGGATGATGCACTTGGACCACCTTGCCCCCAACCGACATAGTAGTGACCACATGGTTTGTTAGTTAATCCTAGACCCATATGAGCTTTGTCTAATGCCTTGAAACATGGAAGAGCTAGCACCATCTTCAATGCCCTCAATGTTGTTAATTTTTGGAGCTAAGGAGAAATTCCCTAGCCCACATTTGATTATGAAAGATAATTTCAAGTGAATAAATAAAAGACTTTTATTATCAAGTTAGCTTCAATCCATTGGAGGGAAAACTTGATTATTTGAGTTAAATTTTTATAGTTTCCTGCTAAAGTTTAAAGTTGGGTTCAAATGGTTTCTGATCCTTCATTAATGATACAAAACTATAAATTATGGTTCAAGGTTTCATTCACTCTAATTTTTTCAAAAACATCTTTGCATATCTTAGGTAGGGTTTCGTTATTGTCTATGAAAAGGAAACGATATTATCTCTAGAAGGTTTTTCACTTTGGTCTTAATATTGAAATCTCGCATTGCATACACTATCTCACTCTTAGTTCAGGATCTAACTCTTATCGTTATCAAAATTTTGTTACATTTATGGGGTCTCAATGATCACTCCATTTATATGTATGGCTTTGATATATAATGGCATTTTCTCTCATTATAATGGCACTCAAATTTTGCTATCGTTTTGTATATAATGGATACATGACTCACAACTCTCATTCTCATTGTTAATCCCACATCTATGTAATGACCATGATCTCTCGCTCTATTTATGGCGTTCACTAACTCCCGATCTCATCTTATGGTATTTACAAATATCTCATTATGATTGTAATGGATATAATCTCATCGATCTAGTTTGGTCACTTTATATGATCTCACTCTATAATGGCATATGCATATGAATAAGTTTCTGTAACATCATATGGTTTCAATCTTTGTTCTATGGTCATGAAATGGAATGATAGTCTCACATCTTTGTTCTATGCTCTTGAACAATCTTGTTCCTTTGCATCAATACATAGCTTATGATAAGTCTTAACACAATAGTCTCGCTCTGTGGCATAGTAGTCTCGACATAGTAATTTTGGCACATTCATTTATATATGTGGTTTCTTGGAACTATATGTATGTGTGATGATATATATGAGCAACATGTATGGCATATAAGTATGACATTAGTATGATCCTGAGTATTTTGTAGTAGTAGCATCTATATCCAGTGGCTCTTGTATCATTATGTATTACACTAGTGTCTCCTATGTCATTATGTACCGCAACAGTGGCTCTTGTATCATTATGTATTGTAGCAATGGCTCCTATATCATTATGTATTGTTTCAGAAGTATCCATGTTTGATATTCTCTGGGAACTCTGAGATATATGCAGAGACACTATCTCCTGGATAAACCATAATCATTATATGCAAATCCATTTTTACCTGTAATCTTAAAGAGAAAATCAAATTTTTATGTTGATATAACCCTTCTTCATGAAATGAATCTTGTTCAAAAACGAAGTTGTGAACAAGATATGCTTAGGCCTTAGGTAGCATGACGTGAAGAATTATGTCTCATGGTATTTTACTTTGTATCTCAACTGAACAATTGATGAAATATAATAGAAGAATAAGAAATTATTTTGGGTTTTTCCCTAGTCTCTAACCAATCCCAGTGTCTCTTTGTGTGCATGCTTTTCTTCTAATGTTCCTTTTACTGTTCTGTTGCATAGCAGATGATGTTGTTCTTTCTACATAATTTCATATGATGAAATGATTTTATAATGTTGTGGGGTGAGTTCAATGTTTATATGATGTAATGCAATTATCAAAAGCAAAGAAAATATAGTCCTAAGGTAAACTAACATGGTATCAGAGTTGGGCTAAAGAAAAATCATGGATATCACCCCTATAAAGACACCATTGATGGAAGAAAGCGGAGATGGCTGAGACCTAAAATAATGCAAGGAATTAAAGGAAATCCTAGGCATCCTTTCCAAGAGGAATTAGGGTTTGGTAGATAACATGAGGCTAGGGTTTTAGAGAATCCCCTAAAGTATGCGTAGAATAAGGACATGGATATGGTAAACTCACACATGTCTAAAGTTGGTTTGCAAATTAGTTCGTGGGAGTATGAAATTGCAGGGTCTGAGCTCGCACATAATGAAGATTTTTTTTTTTTGTCTATGGCCACAGAGTTGGAATGCAAACCTTTTGGTTGTATCCGCACGCTTGATAGTGTGCTCCATGCGGTTGGAGAGATACAATGACACAGATGGTCACTAGCTCCATGCGGCTGTGACCTTGGGTTTTGTTGATAGTTGACCATTGACTTTGACCACTAACTGTAGGATTGGAAACCATGTCCTGGATCTGATTTGTTTGTTTAGTTTTGTTGGATAGTCTCTTGAAGAATTAGTGTAACCCTAGATCGACTATTCTTAGTTGGGCCTAGCTATTGATGAAGAAGATTGAAAATAATGAAGTTAACATTGACATATGGATGAAAAACAATAGACTCTTAAAGGTTGATTAAGAAGGAGTTGATCACCTCTCATTAAAGATAAGTATCTTCTACATTTATGTTTCTTCTTTATGAACTAATATTGTTTAGATTTATTTTTTTGACTATCATGCTTATCTTTCCTGCATGAATATTTGAGTTTTTGAATATTCTAACTTCCTACTGAAGCTGTGATAAACAAATCCTTCTTGAGGGTCATTTGAAAAGTTATTATAGGAAAATAAAAGGAAGATAGAGAAGATATGCAAGTTGACAAATTAGCTATAGTGCTACAGTTTCAAATGGAAAACAACTTCTACAAATTGTTAAAGGTATCCAAATACTACAAGGTATGTATAGTATATTATTTCAATGTTATGATTTAGTTATAATGTTGAATGGCAAGATAAACCCTGAGGTATGACAAAAATATCACTCTTTTTAGTTAATTAATTCATGCATACTAATCGCATATATATGTAAGTGAGTTTGATTCCTGATACATGTGATATACTAGTAACATTTAATATGATCTCTCTGATATTTGAAAAGCATCTGGCTTTTCATGTGACCTTGTTGGATATCATAATTTTCTCTAAGATCAAGCAAGGATAGAAACATTTATTTTTTGATACTTTTGACAGTATGGTAACCCTTATGGAAATATATGGTTGTAAGATTGATAAAATGATCTTTTGAATATCTTCTTGTTGATCTTGATAAGGTTTTGATAAATGTATCTTCTATGATGACTTAACAACATAGTGAATTTGACAATGTAACAAATGGATGCCTTGACTTGATGAAAAGTGTTTGTATAATGTGATAAAGAAGTGATGTTATATCTTTGAATTATGAAGCTACGCGTTTCAGTTTCCCCATCTATACGATAATAAACTTTGATGGATATTTGATGACATGCTCATACGTGACAATGAAATGGATGATGGTGACTATGATGTATTATATTATATATATATATAATATATATAATATATATATATATATATATATATATATATTATATATATAATATAATATATATATATATATATAATATATAAGAACCTTATACAGTTTAAAAGCATGTTTGACGATTTGTTGATGCATGCATCATGACACATGTTTGATGTCTTAATTTAAAGAGCCTTCCCATTCAGGGGGAGATACCCTTGATGAGATCCCAACACCTACTATTTATTTGTGATGGACAATCAGAAGTCCCGTGATTGTAGAGTGAAAAAATGAACATCTTATGTTATGGAAAACATGCCTTTGATTATTGATTTTATGAGTTAATAGTTCTTTACTAATAAAACTAGATTAACCCAAGTAGTTTCAAGATCCATGTTCTATAGAAGTGTAGTAGAGAACTTCCTTATTAGAAGAAGTGTATTGTCATAATCATGGCTTGCTGGGTGTCTTTGATGGATTATTGTTGCTAGATTTGGACGATCTCATAGTGAGAAATCAGCCATATGGGTCTTTGTGATGCATACACCCCAATCTAAATAGAGTCTGAACATATATAGTTGGGTTAGAGACATCTTCATGGATTGAGAGAATGTTGTTGTATGAGACAAGCTTACACTTGTGATTGCTGCCTCTCTATGTGAGAGGGAGAAAGGATAAATATGATATTCTTTTCTTTATGTCATATATTTTCTCTGAAAAATGATGTCCTATATGAACAAAAAAACAAAGAATTGTTGCTCTTGGTAATGGATGAGGTAGTGTGATTGAAATCTTTAGTGAGTTGTTTAAGCCGATACCAGATACAATTAAGTGTTGGTTTTAGGTTCAGTGTGCAAATTTATTGAGATACCGATTTTTTATAAGCTTGTTAATTTCTTATTCAATGTATTGAGAATTAACATTTGTTAGACTAAAATATTTGAATTAAAATTACCTTAGATATGAGTTTTAAAATCAGATGAAAAAAGGACCCGAGATGTTGCAGCAGGTGGGTGCTTGTAGATAAGGGGATTGAGGCCTCCTTCAGGTTGGTGCCTGCAAATATTGGAAGTTGGTGCTTGATGCTTGCAAAGAGAATGGGGTTGGATCCTCATGTAGTTTGGTCCCTACACAATTTGATGTAATTTGAAGGTGTTTCTTACATATACATCATAATTGAAAATATCTGTGGTTTTCTCTTGTATGGGTTTCCATGTTAAGTTCTTGTGTTTAATATTTTATGTGAATTGTGCATCATGATGTGATTGAATGTATTTGACTGGTTAAATATTGTTAAAAATTATGGAATATCAATTCACCCCCCTTTCAATATCATCCTGATTATCAACATGTTAATTTACAATGGAAATTTGTACATACTCGACTCAATGGAATGGAAGGGACTCATAATGGATGAACTCCATAGGAGGCCTTATATAGATCATCCATGTTATAATAATTTGATAACAATTACAAAGAAATTATATTATTGGCCCAAAATAAATAAATATATTGTAGATTTAATTTCCAAGTGTTTGGAGTGTCAATAGGTAAAATTGGAGCATATGAATCCTATTGGATTATTGTAGCCCAAACGGATTCCATAATTGGAACTGGGAGGTCATATCCATGGACTTCATCACTAGGTTTCTAGAAACAGTGAAACAAGATGATGCAAATGTGGGTATTGTTAGCGCTCAAATCTACCTTACGCTGAAATAAGGTGAGACTCAAGGCCACATCAAACCACGCTCAGCCTCGTAGCTAGCCCTACGAGGATAGGAGAGGGCTCTCTTCGGGTCAAACTCGGCAAAAGATAATCAAAATGGCTTGAGATGACCTAATTGATGGCTGATTTTAGGCTAGGTATGAAGTACAAAGAGTTTAGAATTGAGTTTTAATAATTTTGTTGAATTCAAGGGAAAGGCAAATTTGGGTGTGGGGATGAGGCACAGTTTTTGCAGAGGTCCACTTGGGGCAAGATAGGCGATTGTTTTGATGCCTTAAAGCAGGTGAGATGGGTAGATCAGACTAGTGAGGGGCTAAGGAGAGCAAGGGAGTCTCAAGGATTCTCCTTAAACTGAAGAAAACATAAAAGATTAAACAAATTTAAAGGTAGAGCATAGCAATTTCATGGATTCTACCTTAACACTTCATTTGTTTAATAACATAAGATTCAATAGAGATAATGATGCAAATACAAAACTTACAAGTATTGAGAGAAACACACCATCAACACATAAAGCCACATGGATCCCAAATAGTGCTGCAAAACCCTGGTCTTTCCTTTGCCAAAAATGCAGATAAGATATGTGCAATATAGTGTCAAGCTATTCCCA
>APFE030342134.1:1971-26790 GCA_000404065.3 Pinus taeda | reverse complement strand
CCTTCCACCCCGGGTGGAGATAGTACTCGTCGTGCGACTGCAAATAAGGCCCTGGGGCCTTTCTGATATGTCACATATGCTGGAGCATCAACATGCTCGGTCTCATGAATGTCAAACTATTATGAAGGCCCTCCCTCATCATGGACGACCTCTGGAGGAGGCTGTAGCACGTAAAAGAAATCACAGGAGATGAAATCCTCCCAAGCAATACCCTGCTGTGCCAACTGATGCATCACTATGATTTTGATCAATGCATAGTGATATATGCTCCTGTGCTGATGTCTCGGGGTCTTCCTCTGTACTAAGGGTACCATCCTCTCTATGTTTCTGCACATGAAAAACGGAATGCTCATCATACGTACCCGTGTGAAATGCATCAACAAACATACATGGTATGCATAGAGACGTGAAAATCTGCCCTCACAGCTGAAATACCGAATGATGAGTTTCATCAATGGTGCAAACTCATCTTTCAGGTATCTGAAAGGAAAGGCCGTGCTCAAGTGTCTGATATATGTGGGCTTGACATATGGCTCATAATAATATCTGTCCAGCATCTGGCATTTACTCCATTCCTCCCCCACATTTGGTATCCCGGTGGCCTGAGAAATAGTGTCGGGTGACAAAGTGAAATCCACTCCGGCAAGGTTCACATGACCATCCTGTAAGTTAAGGACAAATAGACGGACCAGTTCCCGATGATGCTGAGTTTGTTCACAATATTGATAACATGTTAGGCGCCGAAAACAATCCATTGCAAGCGGGCAAGCTTGCAATTGAGCCAAAGAGGTAGGCTCCTCCCTAACATGCTGTCCGCTCTTGCCACCCCTGTGATACCTCTGTGGCACATTAGGCGCATTGACCTCTGGTGTAGAGTCACTATCATAATCCTGCTCATATATTGACTCGGTCTCTGACATGTTCTCTAATCAACAAGGTGGCTGGAATATATATATTTGCTGATATAAAACTGTGTGCCAAAAGTTGACTGTTGACTTTTTGTCTCTTTATAAAAATGTTGTAACCAAGGGGACATAAATGACAGGAATTGTTAGGAAAAGGGAAGCATTAGGGAAATGAGAACGATGGAAATAAAATGAGGAAATTAGGGAAGGGAAAGGGGAATAGAAATGTTTTAGGGTTTTGAAATAAGGTAGGGATCATATGGTTATAGGAAAAGGGAGAGTTTAGGGTTTTGAGAGAGGAAGATGTAGAATTTGATGAGGAATAATTGGGAAAAATAGTTAGGGAATATAGGAAATGTGAAACAAGGGAAAAAGAAGCCTTGGCAACAATAATTTTTTAAAACCCTACATCAAACTTTGGACTTGAATCCTTATAGAAATTTGATGAACATGGAGGGTTTTGTACACTTTGGTTTTCATGACAAAGAGAAGCTAATTTCTTCATATACACCATCCAAAAACAAAATCAAGTCATGATTGTAGGCCTACCTGAGAATTTAGGCATGAGGAGAGGCAATTGAGCGATTTCTTGGTGAATTTGCAGGCACAAACCCTATGCGCCGCACGCTTTACCCAACGCGCCGCGCGCTCTGAGTGCGTCGCGCCTGTGTTAAATTACACAGGAAAAAGTGGCCTGATGCGCCGCGCACCTCTGGTGCGCCGCGCGCCTATGTTGATGCGCCGTGTGCCCTGGAGCTGATCCAAATACTCACAAACTTTCCTCAAACTTGCAAAATCACCCTTGAATGATGCTCTTAGCTCTCAAAATGTGGAATAGGTTGCAAATGAGGAGAAAGGACTTTGGTTGTTGACACTTTTTCAAAATTAATAGGCTCTGACCTTTTTGGTTTCCTTCATAAAATAGGTTGAAATGATGATTTTCTCTGATAATTTTCTACAGGGATAGCTCTGATATGCTTCAGCAAAGGAGACCAGGGCTGCACTTGAACAATTAAAGAACTAAAATTTTTTACAATTTTTACAAAAATGAGGTGGCGACTTGTCTTCAAAACAGAGTTTTGAAGAGAAGTCCTTATTCGGCTGTACAATGGTGAGAATTATTGAAGTGATGATTTATCTAAGACATCCCTCTGGCCTGTTGGTCTTCTAATACTTTTCAAGACTAAATTAACTCAAACCCTAGACCTAGACCTAAAAATTTAAAATATGACTAAAAATGACTTGTGAAGCTTTATGACTTATCCTGAACTAGCAATGATATGCGCGAGGCGAATGAATGACATAGACCACTCCATCAGAGTTATGGCATGCCTAATGAAATGCAACTGATGAAAATTGGTGGGACACCTAAAACATGAAATGCAAAAAAGAGCTTTGATCTCTGATGGAGGGATAACTAGACTGACTCTAACAGGTATGGTGGACAATTTGAGCAAGGTAGCTCACTTAACTCTTTTGAAATCCACCTGCAATGGAGTTGACATTGAAAATATCTCCATAAAATAAATTTTCAAACTACATAGAAATCCCAAGACCATTATACTATATAGAGATGATAAGTTCACTTGAAATTTCTAGAAGCATTTCTTTGCAGGTTTTGGAATGTAGTTGACCTTTAGCACATCCTATCATCCTTAGATAGATGGGTAAATATAAAGAGTGAACATGGTGTGAGAGGATTTTCTAAGGTTATACACAATACATCATACCAAGAAGTGGGAAGAATAATTTCCCCTAGTATAAATTTCTTATAATAATGGCTACAACGATAATTTGAATATCAATCCTTTTGAGGCATTGTATGGAAAAAGATGTAACATACCAATCAATTGGGGTAATCTAATAGGCCATATTACACCAGGACTAGACATTCTAAAAGAAATGAAACATGACTGATAAAAAATAGGCAAAACCTAAAGGTAGCACAAGATTGGTAGAAAATCCATGTTGACTAGAAGACATCTCATAAAGAGTTCAAAGTGGGAGAGCATGTGTACCTCAGAATGAAGCCAAAGAGGAGTTCCTTGAGAATGGGGCTCTGTGTCAAGATGGAAACAAGACATTGTGAAGCATTTGGGATCCTAAAAATATTGGGACTAGTGGCAGACAATATTGCTTTACCTCATATGGTGAGAGCACACAATGTTTTACATGTGTCATTTCTTAAGAAATATGTACATGATGGTAAAAATTCATTTGATTGGATTTTGATTCAAGTGGAACCAAAAGGAGAATTATATCTAGAACCCTAATGAATTTTAGATGAGAGGGATACATTGCTCTAGAAATGAGCCATTGTGTAATTCAATGTGCAATGGGAGCACTTTGGATTGAATGAAGAAACATGGGATATTGAGGATGCCATGAAAAATGTATACCCATTTTTTTTTACTATAAATAGTCCTCAACATGGATAGTAGAACACCAAATATGATGTGCCTTTAAGGGGGAGGGGATTGTAATAATCCTTTTAGAGTCCCATGTATTGTAATTTTTAATTAATGTCTATAATATTGGGGATGTCAAACATGGATAGATTGACATACTTTATGTGATGTAGTATGCATTTTATTTAATATATTGCCAAAATTTAGAGAAGAGAGAAATGAGCATGTATTTTGATTTCTGAGAATAAGCTATGAGGGGGAATGGGAAGTTTCGTATCATACTCTTAATTAAATATATAGATTTAAGATTTGGTAATTGAACAACCTATTGATCATAAAAATGTCCTCCATCAACATTAGGGCAGACCACCCGGTTAGGAACTTAAAGCAACTCCATTTTCGTTGAAGATGGTGGTTTCGACTGGTTATGGGTCTAGTTACCCTATTATCTCAGACTAACCTAAAACTAATATAATACTAATATAACCTAAATTAATATTTAATCTATCCACATCATAGTATGTTACATTTCCTTTATATCAATCTTTAAATATGTAAGTTAAAGAAGTAAATCAACATAAAGGTTTGATCGATTTAAAAAGGTTGATCAAACAAAAATTAAATGATTTATTTGCATCTTTAAGAGAGGACTTGATGCAAAAATAAGATGCATATGCAAAACTAATATAAAACATGAAAAGCCTATCTCAAAATAGAATGGGATAACCCTCTCCTAATCCGAGAGAAAGTTAACTAAAACAAGGGAAAAATCTGGTTTAAGAATGATATCAGGATTAATATTCGATTATGAGTTCCAAAATAGTTTGTAAACTCCTAAAAGGTTGAAAAAACTATGTAAATGAATCTACTTTAATAAATAGTTATTAAGGTAAGTCCATCTACAAGCATGAATTCATTTTAAACATAATTCATTATAAAAATTGTATTAATCAAAAGAAATAGTTCATTTCAATTAATACACATAAAATCAAAATACATTTGTAAATCAATAACAAATAGTTATCATTCACCACATGTACAACTCAATGAATTAAGCATGATTTAAATCTCATTCCGCCTCTTGGAGATAGCTCCTGCAAGACTTCAACACCATATCACAATAGAACCAACAATAGTGTTAGAGATCAAAGAAACATGCTACTTAGAATGTAGATCAAAATCAATTATAAAACTTCGACAAAAATATAAATTTTTAATATTCCGGTAATAGTACACAAGAATGAAAATTGATTTAACGGTACCAAAAATACATTACAAATGCGCAATATTTGAGTAGCTCAGACCCATAGTAAAATTGCCTGCAATAGTGCAAAGCAGTTACAATAGATCTAGAAACCCTCTATTTTCTCTATAATCAACCTTTCTATACATAATAGCAGTGTTATTGCACATATCAAACAACTACAGAGAACCCCCCTTGACTAGATCACTACACCTATTTAAACAAGTTGAAATTCAGGGGTATTTATACAAGATTTACAGAGCTAACAACCCCCCTTATATCTCTCAACAACCGAATCTGGAGATTTTCTTTAGTAGGCCAAAAAAATATTGTTTTAGTTGAATGCATGCCAAATTTGGGAAGTCGTTACACCAGTCAAATTAATTTTGAATAGTATTTGCCGCATGGCAGGGGGCCTTTAGAAGCATGGATGAGAACGGCATTATTTCCTATTACACAAATCACATAGGATATCAAAGATTTATTATTAAAATAGCAAAAACATATATTAAACTATAAAAATAAGTTGAAATATACTTATGCCAAGAGACCTTTTTAAATTAATTAAGTGGTTTTTACTTATACATGGCAAGATTTGAGTGGTATTGGAGGTAAGGTCATCAGAAATTTTAAAATGAGAAAAAAAATAGTCATGATATTGGGCAGATCTGTTATGGAGTTGATGTGACATCGTATTAAAATCCATTTAATAGCTTTATCGGGTCCATTATATCGGAGCCTTGCATCAAATATTTGATATAAGGGGTTGTACAATTGTTACCATTTAAAAGTTCTGATATACAAGCGGATGTGATATTTTGATTAGACCATCGTTAATATGCATATCGGGTCCGACATATCAGCAGTCGGAGAGGGAGGTGCATTGGGATATTAGCGATAAGAGAGAATAACATTGGAGATCATAGATCAGAGGGACATGATTATTGGAGATCAGAGATCAAAGGGATTGACATATTGGAAAATTGGCGAAGTGATATATTAGATTTTTAAAAATGTGTCTCAAAAGGAAATTTCCGATATGCATTACATCTGATATGCAGCAGTGAAGATAATGATGTGGAATGTGGGTCCTCCAATAGGGCTTATAAATTATAGTTCCTTTATATAATGGTCGGAGTTTGGTTACATGATATGTTTCTTTTAATACTCTAAAGTCCATAAAAAGGGTTTGCCACATACATATTTCGAATTTAATATGCCCCCCATGCCACTTATATGGATTGAATATTATATTATTTTATTATGACCTAAGCCATTGTATTATGAATCAGGGTTTTGACATCAGAGAATTCTAAAAGGGTTCCTTCAATGTCAAAGCTTAGATATCTACGATATATTATAACCACTTGTTTAATTCATACAAAGCCACTTAGTATTGGTTTTTGACCTAAAGTTACTTCATTAAGATCAAACTTGGTCTCGGGGGCTATGATTCATTCATTAATATAATTAATTAAGATGTTTAAAACAACAAATCATTTACAAGGTTTATTAACAAACAAACTTAATCAAACTTAGGCAAACTATAAAAATAAAACAAGCGTAAATAAAAAGAAAATTAGACTTGAAATGAAGAAATCACACTCAAAGTCTACATGCAATGTAAAAAAGGTACCCATGTCTATTATGATAGAATGAAATGGGGGTGTTGTGTTTTCACTACAACACAACCCAAACTCTAATACTTATGTGAAGGAACAAGGAAGTGGAATTGAACTACTCCAAAGGTATGAACTACATATCCATTCTAGATACTTCTAATTTAGATAAGGACCTCATATTCTCATGTAAGAAAATTATGGTTGGACAAAGAATAAATGGTCTATGGTAGTGTGTGTTCTTGAAAAGGAGAAAAGAGCATGTGATTGTGTTCAAGAACAAAGAGAGAAGAGGATAAGTGTGTGCGTGTGTGTTTTGAACCCAAAGAAAACCTATGAGAATATATATAGAGGTGCACATGGGTAATGATAGTGTGACTCTCAAAAAAAGGTAATATAACTCCTTTTGAGTCACACTAACCTATGTGCAGTGTTGAATTTACTTGATTTGGATAAAGAAGTGAGTGTTGATGCCATCATATTGACCTAGAGTTCCAAGAGTATTTTGAGTAATTTGTTTGAAATAAACAAAAAATATAGGGGAACTGCAGAGAAAATATGCAATTAGAGGACTCCCTTTTGTGATATGGAGGCCCATTGTGGAAATATTATGAATTTATGAGTGATAATGGGACTTTCCTTAGTGGGTGAAATGAAACATATTGATTTATGTGTGTAAAGGAGAGTTTCCTTCATGTCTTCTACTCTATTTGAACCTTGTAAATTATGTGAGTGAGTTTACTCTTAAGGCATCATATTTGGCTTGGGAGTGGCTAGCTACAATAAAACTATAATGTAGTTATGTCTATGGTTGGGTGGAAAGTGGATCTCCCTTATTTAATTTGCAACAAAGCTGAAAGAGACATAGATAAGTGTATTAAATCATCTTTAATTAAAAGGATCTAGTTATTCAAAGCTTCATGCATGTTGTATGATTGCATTATTAACTATGTATGAATTTAGAGCTACAAGTATTTTTTAAGTATGTTTCTTTACTAAATATGAGTGCTTATAAGAATGACTTTTGTATGTAGAATTATTGCCTAGAGTATGATTGCATGTTGTGGTTTGAAGTATATTGCGTTGTGGAAAGAAATTAAAGGTTGATTTGAGCTCTAAGGCTCTTTATGTATTATGTTCGATGCCTATCCTTTACTAGCCAAATCTTAGCAAGGAAAAATTATGCTATATCCTTGTTGAAATGAGATGACTTGAAAATTTTTCAAGTCTTTTTCCCACTATAAAAATATGTACGCAGGAATATTTTAGAGAAATCTCTTACATACATGTTTTTACAGTGGGCATATTCATTTATATTTTTTGAAAATTTATTTTTTTAGATAAGGACATGTCTATAAGGAAAAAAGGATCTTCCCAAGACAATCATGAGAATTTAATGAAAAGGAGTAGAAAAATATGTTATAACACTCTAGATATAGGTCAAGATGTTTGTCTCTCTGTTTGTAAGTGTTTGGAGTTGGAGGTGTGAGTTGTACAAACTGAAGGGAGTAAGCAAGATCTCATTTAGTTGGCTGAAGTTATGGATTTCGAAATGAGACATATATTTTCCTTATTTTAGAGAAGTATATTAGTTTTGGGTAATGGGCTAGAAATATTTTATATCTATTTGAAGGCTTTTGAGGCTTCACATGTCTTTAGGAAAGACCTCTACCCTGTCAGAGCTAGTTTGAGTCCTTCAAATAGGTCTAGAAGATTTGAAGAAGCTTAGAAATTTGGGGATGTTGAGTGGAAGGTTTATAAATTTGGTGATTTGTATTTTTATCCTTGACCCTTGTTCACATGGGTTGGTGGGTGTCATGACCAAGATCTTAGTAATAGGGGGGAGGCAAATTAAGTGTAAAGTTCTAATTGAACTAGCCTTAAGTAATTGGAGATGTTCTTAGTTATCCTAATGATCAGTTATCAGACTAGCCTTAAGTCATTAGAAACCTTCCTTAGATTTCCCTATGGCCTGGTGGCCCAGTGTCCCAATGATCCATTGTTTGAACAAATTTTTTTTAAGGGAAAAATACAAAACATTAAGAAAAAACTATAAAGGGATTTTCTTAAAAATCGAATGTAAGATGGTGGAACCATGCATCATGGAACTTAGAGATGACAAAAGGGAAGATCCATAATTTGTCTAATGCAATAGATGGATACTAGTAGTATTTTTCAAATGAAAAATACTAGAATCAAAGTTTTTCGATATTTATATGGGCATAAATTAGTATCCAAGGCTCATATTTGGATGAAATTTATATCATTTAAAAGATCTCAATGATTCGAAGATGATGGTGATCCTTAAAAATCGTTTTAAGGTAATTTAAGGAAAATGAATTTTGAAAACCCCATAAATAAACCTTGGAGGTTTCGTATAGACATCCCTTTCCCTTAAACACCTCTTGAGGGAGCTAGGTGACATTACATCACAACTAATTGTGATTCTTGATATACTTGTAACATTTTCAACCCTGACTCAAAAGCTCTTCCCAATGCAATTTTTAAAGCCATGAGTTTAGCCATATTAATTTGCTCCTTGTGTGCAATGTGTCTTCAAAGTGAAACATTTTTTACCATAAATATACAATTCCACTCTTGAACTACATAGTTTATTTGGACCCTAGCATGCCCTATTTAAAAATCTCCAACTTGTGCTTTTTCCTATGAGCAGCTCCCATGCTCGTTTTAATAGCTTTGGGGTACCATTGACTCTTAATGATCTACAAGGTGCTGTCACCTAAGTGAAGACTTAGAAAGTAGGAATATATTTCTTTGTACTTAATTTCGGTTGTTTGAACTCAGCGACACACTCTATGGAATTATGAAAAGTAATGCTCTGTGGGGTTTTATATCTATTTTGTCAAACTAATATTATAGGTATAAGATGAGCTTAGCATTACTCCATAGATTCCTTGTGTTTATCCAATTATTATAACCTACCCAAATATGATAAATGAATTGACACTAAAAAAAGGGTAGTGTGTCATTTCCTTTGAATTTTTGCACAAAATATAGCTGTTGGAGCCTTAGATAGAACATTTTTCGCACACTTTCCATGTAAGCACCTTATTTTCCCTAGCAAGCCACATGAAGAGATTCTTATTTTTGGGCATTTTATCTTTCCAATTTTTTTTCCACATCCAAAAAGGAATTCCTTATGCTTCTATCTTCATGGAGAGATAAGCAACTTTTATAGTGTAATCAACCCCGATAATGTTCTTCAACTAAACAAAACTATTAGGATCCTCCCTAATCCTTACATGATATCTAATTAAATCCTAACACGATCCTCCCATTTTGTTTTATGATCTCCTTTAAAACCCAAGAAATCGATCAACTTCTAGGTCTAAGCCCAAATTGTGGTGCTAATGGGATCACTACAATCTTTTAAAAATACTATTTCTTGATCCTACAAGTACTTGACCAATTATTTAATAGTTATTATAAATAATTTCAATATTATATATATATATTATTATATTATATATATATATCTTAAGGCTTTCACATTTTTTAATCTTCAAAGGTTTTTATACAAATGGATGATGTGTAAAAAAACATGGAAATTTGTAAATGCTTTATCAAGCTAATTGGTAGGAGGAAAAATGACTTCGTAGTGAGAAGCATGGGAAGTTATGAATAGATTGATATTTATGCCACATGAACTATCTTTAAGTTGAGATATCATTTTCTTATCACTTGGCTTTAGGTCTCATGGCCATCATATGGTTTGTGTGTATTTGTTATTTTATTTGGGTATGTATGTACTCTTAATGGTAGGGCCAAAGAAGAATTTAAGCAGTCACAAACTCAACTTTTCACAAGTTCATTACCAAGATCACTCAACCATCCACAAGGTCCTCCAACTTTAAATAGAGGTGGTATATGTTTAGCACCAAGCAGCGAAATAACTCAAAAGGAGAAAGAAAAGTGACTCCACACGTTGAAAAAGAAAGAGAATAATTATTGTGAAGCCTCTTTAGTGGGGGATCCCCCTTTTACAACAGAATATATGTACAAGATGAAATTATTTCGAAAACTAGGTCACCATGATATATATAGGAGACAAATAGTACAATTACAATTAAGGGGTCTAGATGACAACACTAATAAAACAATACAAATGTAATAGTTAAATATCTAGGGATTTATCTAGGGCTTAACCTGTCTCTCCCCTTCAAACAAGTGACTCCCTAAACTCTTGGCCAGTCATGGATGTTTATGAACAGGGAAATTATCTTCCCATCATGCCTCTTCTACCGAAGGGTTTCTATGCTTGACGAGTACTTAGTAATTATTCAATTTCATAGTTATGCTATCTTCATTTCAAGTATTATTTCTACTTCTATTATGATTTTTCATTTTTCAATAATCTTTAGTAAAATAGTCTAAATTGAGATATTTCCGATTAGATAAATTTTGAGGTCTAAATAGGCCTCCTAAGGAAAATTATAAAATAATAGTGGAAATAATAAAATGAGATTAGATTACCTCATCAAATTTTGGAGTGAAAAAAGAATAAAACTACTTTTTTAACTTGTATTTTTAACTTATCTTCCTATGATTTTACTCAAATTTTAAGCAGGAGTACTTAGTTAGATTTGGAATTTAATTTCACATGCAAGGAGTACCCATGTTGAATACTTCCGATGGATCTTGTGACACAAAAAATGAGAAACACATGAAAAATGTGATTTCAATCATGTTTTTCATGTATTTCGCATTTTTTCGCATAGTGGGCTCCATCAAAAGTATTCAACATGGGTACTCCTTGGATGAAAAATTAAATTATGCATCTAATGAGTTCTCCCACTTGAAATTTAAGTAAAACCACAAGGATATAAGTTGAAAAGATAAATTAAAAAAATAGTTTTTTCATTTTTTTTCATTTTTATTTATTTTTTATCATTTAACCTTTTTACTCCAAAAATGGTTAATCATCCCCCATGGTTGACATGTTCATATTCAATTCTATTGGTTCTTATAAAGTTGATTTTGGTTGTACATTTTTGTTTTGAGGCCCATTTTTTACCTCAAAATTTCTCTAATATATGCTATGTGTGTATTCATTATTTAATTTGGATGGTTATGTACTCTTTAGGGTAGGGACAAAGAAGAATTTAAGCAGTCACACACTTAATTTCTCACAAGTTCATTAGCAAGATAACTCAACCATCCAAAAGGTTCTGTACCTTTCAATAGAGGTGGTCAATGTTACGCACCAAGAAATCAAATAACTCAAAAAGAGAAAGAAAAGTGACTCCACACATTGAAAATAAAAGAGAAGAATGATTGCGAAGAATCATTAGTGGGGGAACCCCATTTTACAATATAACATATGTACAATATGATTATTTCCAAAACTAGATCACCATGGTATATATAGGAGACAAATAGTATAATTAAAATTAATGGTTCTAGATGACAACACTAATAAAACAATACAAATGTAATAGTTTGATACCTAGGGATTTATCTAGGGCTTAACATGTCTCTCCCCTTCAAACAAGTGTTACCCTGAACTCTTAGCTAGTCATGGATGTTTATGCATGAGGAAATTATCTTCCCCTCATGCCTCTTCTACTAAAGGGTTTCTCCACTAGACGAGTACTTAGTAAGTGTTTAATTTCATAGTTACTGGATTGGTTGTGGTAATGCTCACAGACTTCCACAAAATCTTCTGCTTCATCTCAACAATTTTTGCATCTCTCTTATCAATCACATAGTAGAACAGGAACACACCACTATATTCCAATAGGCATGGAAATCTTATCAGAGCTTGCATATCCCTCCGACTTGGCACCAACATTGGAATGAGTATATAGCAGCACTGACAAAATCACACACCAGAGTCACTGAAGGGGAAGACGAGATTATCTAGGCTCACGCAAAGAATGTCTTATACTCCCCTAAATAGGGATACCTTTGTATTATTGCTGACCATCAACCCCCGACTGTAGATCTATGTTAGAAGCACTTGTTGAAATTGAAGGCACCCTCCCAAACTAGATTATTCATGTGGACTGTTATGAGAAATAAGGCACCCACGGGAGACAATCTGAATAAAAGAGCATTGCAAGGACCATCCTGGTGATGCCTTTGCAAATTTTTTTTTGAAACTATTGATCATATTTTTCTCACTTTTCTGATTATTGTAGACCTCTGGAACTCCACCCTCTCGACCATCAACTCCCAATGCTCATGGTAGGGTTGGATTGTGCTTGATGCATGGAATGCATGGTGGTCCACTGCGACCTCGAACAAAGCAAGAAATCTCCCCCTTCACACTTGCTGGGCAATTTGGATTGCTCGTAACCGTTGCATCTTTCAAGATGTCATTCCACATTGGCCATCCATCATCGCCCGCTTGCCGGCTGACTACAACTCCCTGCCGGAAGATGATAAAATTCTCGCCCCCAGGAACATTGTCCCGAAGAACATAAACAGAGAACAACCCTAGGAATACTTTGATGGCTTAACATAGGAATCTAGGTGCCAGGGGGGGTGCATTACTATACCTTACTGACTCTCATTTTTATAAAATACAAATGGGACTGGGAAGGGGAACCAACAATTTTTCCGCGATGCTCACTCTAAAACATCTCATACATTTTGCTCTGGAAAAACATTGCAGGAACATACAAATTTTTGGGGATTCAAAAATTGTATGCAATTGGATAAACAATAAATAAATCTGCACTGCATACTCTCTGAGGCCCATTTTGGAAGAATCTCATAGAGTCATTACACACTTTGACCACTTTGTTTGTCGCCATATCTATAGGGAGAGGAACCAAACTGTCAACCAGCTTTCCAAGGAAGCGACGAACCAGCCTCGTGGCTCATGGTTGTTCTTGGAGCAGAGGAACGGTGTAAATTACCAGTACTATCACCGTCCATACATGGATTTTACTGCATAACTAGCTTTGAAGGAGCCATTTTATTTACTTGTTTATAGGATTTGTATTAAATTATCAGATGTACATTCATGGCCGATATAAATACTCCCTGCGTGGAGCTTTTTTGATCTTTGTTTTGAACACTATATAAGCTTTATTCTCCCTGCATGGAGAACATAGATCCACATTTTTGATACTCTCTTTGTTGACTGGCAACAACCACTCATACAACATATGCAGAATGCATCTACAATATGTAATTTTCTATTATTAATGAAAATTACAATTTTTCCAAGGGGAAAAAAGAAACATGGAAAATTGGATGCACATGTGAAGATGGAGATTCTTGGAAAATAGATCGCTACTGGGGGGGTGATTCAGTAGTGAGAGCACATGTAAAATTTTCACCAAATTATTATTCTGTTACCATGCGCACACTAAAACACAAAACCATGTATCAGAGGATCGAAATAAACATGCAATGATAAAATCAATAAACATAATGGACATAAGTATGTTTGGTGGAAAACCCTTCCCCTAGAAAAAAAACCACCTTGTTGTTGTTGCATTGCTTAATTATTTTATTAAATAGATGAAAAAATTGTACATGGATTAGCTACAGCTAAATCCAGAAGACTCGACTTATTTCTCAGTATGTTGACCCTTTTAGATAGGAAATTGTTTCTCTCATGTATCTATATACTACTATCCGATGAAGGCCACCATGATCAATGATCCTCACTAAACTGCCATTAGACCATCCAACTCCTACTGGATGGATAAATCTCTTCCTTCTACTGAATCTACCAAGTCACTGTATTCTTTGAAGCCTTCATGCCTTCACTTCCTCCATGTGAGCCTTGTTTCATTTATTTTCAGACTAGACTCCCAGTTTGCTCAACATGAGCACTACAACAATATAGCATCTAAGCACAAATGAATAAAAAAATTTCAACACTAGCTACAATAAAAAACCTCCACACAAAATCTCCACACAAGATGCAAAACAATCTTTGAAAAAATTTACTCTAGTCCACGCATCAACACCTCACTCACTGCATAAGTATAATGGGTGAAATAAACTTTAGTTATTTGCTGCTATAATTAAAAACTGATTCATTAAATATGCATAGACAACTCACACAGATTGCATGCTCTTCTCCAAGTTCACAGTCACTCCACACCACAACTATACAGTCAACCATACTAGCATCAATCTTCCTCCAATATGTAGATGAACTCAAGTGCTCAACTCAATAATTACATAGAACTACTATGCTTCACAACTCTATCCATATACTTGATTTCATCCGAGTTCAACTCTTTTACTTTATCAAACCACTAACTCCACTTTCCTTTTGATATCTTCAAGTTTAATTAACTTCTGTAGGTCCCATAAACTTTTCCGATAATCAAACAAAACATTCTAATCAAGAATTTCACCACAACATAAAATTAGTTGATCAACATGAGAAATGCAGATAAATTCTCATGAAAAACATCAGTCGCTCCCACAACACTATCTCCATGCGTCTAGAAGCCACAATTTATCTCATGATTCTGCCTCCATGGGACTGGAGCTTTTCAACCACTCTGATGATCATGTCTCCATGTGATTGAGGCTAAAGATGAAGAAAACCAATGGATCTTCAATCCAAAACATCTGCTAACTGATGGAACACCTTCTTTAGCTCCTTATGACACCTCCAAGTGTTCGAGTCAAGTATGTAACTGATGAAATAGGTTAATAAAATTCAATGACATGCAATACCTATCTGGCTAACCTTAGTACCAAGACCAACACCTCCTCAAGTAGCAACCACAACCTCTCTAAACATCTCTAATACATGTGGTGACAATATTAGCATCATGTCATCAACTTCCTCCAACACTGATAGAGGCACCTCCCAACATATACAACCTCAAATCAACACATGTATCAACAGTCCAATGTCTCCAAGACATAAAGAGACATATGAAACACATAGAGTAGCACTCTAACCACCTGTAGCAGAAGCATATCCAATCAACACAACATATCAACCTCAATCCAATCACATGTGGAAATCATCTCCAAGTCACCTCCACTATTTCTAGTCATAAGTATGTTAAAATCAATGCCAACTAACAAGACCATCAAGCCAAGTGCACATCACCAAGCACTCCACACATGCATGTGAAAAGCAGCACCATGAGCATGTTGACACCAAAACCAACACTAAAGTGCCAACAAAATCCCCCTTTGGCATTGATGTCAACCTCCATCCAACAAGTGAGGTTGATCTCTATCCATCCAAATCTCTCCCCCTTTGACATAAACGGAAAAGGGCCATATCAACACTGAAGAACAATGCTAATAATGTCAGATGAGAGTAGGACTCCCCCTATCATAATCAACACCATACTGATGCAAAGGTTGATGTAGACCAAGAAGCTCAGTTTCGAACACATCTCTAATCAATGTCATCTCTGAAAACAAACATGCCCCCCTAAGAATGTAATGGGGATGCAATCACACTATCTGTCTATACGTTAAATACATACCCACTTGTAGATCTTCTCTGATCCACATCTCTAGCCCAATCTACATCAACAAAGCCATGGATGTCCAAAACTCTGTCTAATCCTGGTCTTCCTTTGTAGCACAAACCATAATCACTAGTGCCACGCAAATACCTGAAAACTCACTTCACTATTGCTAATTCTCCTTCCCTAGTTTTGCTATAAACCCACTCAATACTCCAACTACATGTTCAATGTATGGTCTAGTACAAACCATTACATACATTAGACTACCAACTTCACTTGCATATGGAACACGGGACATGTCCTCTTCCTCTTCTTGTCTCTTGGGACACTATTCAGCACATAACTTTACACCTACATGAATAGGAACCTTCGCCAGTTTACTATCCTGCATATTAAACCTCTACAATATTGTCCCGACATACTTCCTTTGGTTTAACCAAAGCTTCCTCTTTTCCCGTCTTGCTTAATTTCCATGCCAAAGATATAGTTTGCAACACCAAGATATTTCATGTCGAATTTGCAGACAATTTGGTCCTTCAAATCCTCGATAATTTCTTTTTCATTTCCAACCAGCGACATATCATCCACATACAAGACCATATAAATAACACGATCACCAATTAATTTAAAATACACAGAATGATCTTCTTTGCTTCTGGTGAAGCCAAGTTTCCATATAAATGTATCAAATTTCTGATACCACATCCTTGGTGACTATTTTAACCCATACAAAGACTTTTTTAACTTGCATACTAGTTATTTCTTACCCTTCATTGCAAATCCTTCATGTTTCTTCATGTAGATATCTTCTTCCAGATCCTCATGAAGAAATGTTGTCTTCATATCCATCTGTTCTACCTCAAAATCAAAAGCAACACCAACAGATAAAAGTAATCTAATATAAGCTACCTTGGCAAGAGGAGAAAAAATATCAACAAAATCAATTCCCGACATCTGGGAATATTCTTTTGCTACCAATTGAGATTTGTATTTCTCCACCTTTCCTTTTGCATTCATCTTCTTCTTGAACACCCATTTTCTACCAATGGGTTTCCTTCCAGCTGGCAACTCCACCAGATCCCAAGCCTCATTTTTGTGCAAATATTCCATTTCATCAACCATGGCCTCTTTTAAGAGTTTTCTATCCTATGAACCACTGCTTCCTTCATATTTCTAGGATCATCATCAGTAATAGATAAAGAAAAATTTAGACAGAAAGCAGGTGGACTATACCTTTCTGGCTTCCTTCTTTCTTGAACTGATCTTCTCACAACTGGAGTTTGTGGCTCTTCATCTTCTCATTCCTCTTCTACTGTAGAGTTTGATTCTTCCTCCTTTAGATCAAACTCTATATTCTCAGGTTCCTTTGGTAGGACTTCATGTTTAATAACATATTTCCCCTCTCTAAACACTACATCTCGGCTATACACAACCTTCCTTGTTACTGGGTTCCAAAGCTTATAACCTTTTAAACTATCCTTATATCCAATAAAGATGCACTTTTCAGATTTACTATCTAACTTTGTTCTTTTCTCCTTTGGAACATGTACATATGCATCACATCCAAATATCCTTAGATGTGAAAGAGAAGGTTTCTTACCAGTCCATACCTCTTGTGGAGTCTTATCCTCCAATGATGATGAAGGTGATTTGTTGACCAGGTAACATGCAGTCTCCACTTCCTCTGCCCAAAATTCCTGTCCTAACCCAGCACCACTGAGCATTCTTCTTGCCCTTTCCATCAACGTCTTGTTCATTCTTTCTACAACTCCATTTTTCTCAGGTGTGTTGGCATTATGATACAAGTGTTGTCCTTGATGGCAACTCACTCAGATAAAAGTTCACAGTGTAGCAGGTCAACAACAAAGGATTACAAATCAGACTCCAAAGAATGAAGAAAGAGAGGTATACGCTGGTTCACTTTGTCCAAGGCATGTATACACGCGGTTTAATAGAACAAAAGTAGTGCATAATTTATACACGCACTTTCACAGGAGGAAAAGCACGTATATGTTGGAAAACCAAGTTTTTGGTCCAAGGTAATTGATCCAAGGTATTTTGGTCCAAGTTAATTGGTCCTAAGTGGTTTTGGTCCAAGGTATTGAGAAAGGCCTAAGAGTATATAAGGAGGAGAAGATCATTAGGACAAGGTGTGCAAGCAATGAGATTTTAAGGAATACTTCTATCTGAAGTATATATATTATGTTGCAAGGTTATGTTTGGGATTGGATATGAAATTTTCATGTGCACCTTGAGTTCAACATTGGATCAGGAATCATGAGACTTGAAATGACTTATTCTTGAATGATTTGATATTGGTTGAAACCATATCTGATGTTTTGTGCCTGTTCTACTTGTTATCTATCATGATTTGGGTTTTTCTAAAGTCTTAAATTGCAGTAAAGTTCCGAGTCAAAATTTGTAGATCTGTACGCAGGTTTGTCTCAACCAAAGTGTGTGTACACAGAGGTTCGACTCTTTCAAATAGCGTATACAAAAAGTAAAGCTTCTAATTAGATGTGACTGATCTATCTGATCAAATTCTATTGTTTTACTATTGTTGCTCAATGGAGTCCTCTTAGACTTGAATGTAGAATTGTTGTATAAGGAAATTGACTCTGATTGATTGATTGATTGAGAAGGAATGGTGATCCTTGCTGCTATCTATTTTTGAACTTTGTAATATGACAATAGATCTTTAGAATGTCACTAATTGGTATATTCTGTGGTTCAGAAGTTTATGATTCAATATCTTTAGAGATATACGTAGGTTGGGTTAAAGGAAGTAGAATATACACGCAAGTTGGGTTCAACAAAGTAGCGTATACACTCTGATGCATGATTTTTGAGGTTACAGCTAGTTCAAGATAATGATGCAGGGTCTTGGGTTCAGCGCAGTGTCCTAGTGTCAGTGATCTGATTGTTCATATTAAATGAATATTGATTGATTCAGTTTAAGTTTAAAAGAATTTGATGGGTCCAATGTGAAAATTTGATGAAACGTGGCCTTCAGCTTGTGGTGTTGTGATCCAGGACTATCCGGTCTGAAAATTCATGGAACATGGTCCCTGGTGGAAGACTAGATTTTTCTGTAGGCTAGCACCTTACTAGTAAACATATTGGCTAGTTCAAGAGCTAGGGGGTTGTAGCTCCCTTCCAGTAGAAGCTGGAAAATGAGAGAAGGTTGTAACCTTATGTAGGTAGAAGCCTGCATACTGGTATGGTTCTGCACAAGTACAAGATTCTAAATAGATTTTCTTACTATTAAAAGAAGATAGAGACGACAACAACACGTGTTTTTTACCCACATTGGGTTTCCACCTTAGATCTTGGTGTTCATGTGTGTTGCTTATGTGTGATGCTTTATTATGCTTTTACTACACTGTCTAATAAATCTCTGATATATTGGTTTAAGCTCAACACATGATAAACACTCTAAATCACAAGTTCTCTACATATACGTTGGTTTCTTTAAGCACAGTCGTGTGTACATCTAGTTCACTTCATTGAAGTAGCGTATATAAATCTGTTTGGGAAATAAAAATTTTGATCTGATAATATTGATTCACCTCCCTCTCAGTGTTATTTCCAATAAGGTGTGTATGGAGTAGTATTCTGCTGTGCTATACCACACTTCTTACTAAACTCTTCAAATTCCTTCTTGCAAAACTCTCCACCATTATTTGTCCTCATCAACTTTATCTTCTTCTCTATCTCATTTTCCACCAAAGCCTTAAATTCTTTAAACTTTTCAAAGACTTCATATTTCTTCTTGAGGAAATATATCCATGTATTCTTTGAGAAGTCATCTATAAATGATACATAGTACACAAAATTACCTAGTGTTGGAACCGACACAGGTCCAAACACATCACTATGCACAAGCTCTAATATATGTTTTGCCCTATTACCACCAGAGGGGAAACTCACCCGATTCTGTTTCCCATATACACAATTTTCACAGAAATCAAAATCCATAGAGTTACTAGGCATACCTTCTACCATACCTTTACCATGAAGTATTCGAAGGCCCTTCGCTCCAATATGTCCAAGCCTTTGATGCCATAGATGGGTCTTTTCTCCAGAGACCACTAGATTTTCTGCTCCACTTTCAGGAACCACATAACTGTTGCACCCATCAATAATAGTTCTACCTTGTAGCTTGTATAGAGCTCCAATTCGAACTCCCTGTATAAATACCAGTGCTTTCTTAACCATCTTGTAGGTATCTTTCTCAAACACTATTTTTACACCTTCATCATCCATCTTGCTTAAACCAACTGATCTGTAGGGAGAGTCATGGGAATTGTAGTCTACCATTTTTCTCATCATCTATGATTCTCTTCTTCATGCAACTAGGCCATGTCAGATAAACAAAATAGATACCAAAACCAAAACCATACCTCATGATGTTCAGAGGAGGCTTATCTCATATGCAAAATCAATCCACATTAGCATGATACATATATAGTCATAATCATATCAATATAACAACATCATGCATGACCATACCAATTGTATACCATGACCCCATGTATGACAACCATAACCTTGAAAATATCATATTTCGCCCAAAGAGAGCGTAACCCACTCGGATGCCACTCTATAACCGCCTCCTCCCACATTTACCCACTTTCACCGGTTTACCCAGGGTAAAATTGAAATGAGCATCACTATGATAAGAATCAACCTCCTACATGACCTTAAGGAAATGGAGTTGACAACTTAAGACCTTACTGACTTCCCTCAAGTATTACAGGACCTTTAGGAGCTACCCAACTGCTCCAGGTGTCCAACCCCTGAGCTAACTCTCTCTATTCATTAACCGAGAGCCTCAGTTGCTCCCTTGACAAGGCCTCCAAGTGACTGTAAGCCTCTAGTCACTTCCCTAAGCCTGCTTCCTAGTGACTATGGACTTTTCCAGTCAGTTTTGTGCCAACAAACCTGAATTCGAAGCCACCTTTTCATGTCTAGGACTCAAGCCTCTGTTTAGGGCTTATTGAAACTTCTAGAAATGATAAATAACATAGAAACAAATCTTCTAAACCAAAAACTTGATCAAGGACTTGACCTGACCCATCCCAACTAGGTTAGATGTTCCATTAAACACATGGTAAACATGCAACCTATAGGTCATGAAAGCATATCTGAACATAGGGATCTGAAACTTATCTAAGGTTTAACAAGAAGGAACAATGCCTTTTCACAATAGCTATCATAACACCAATTAGGTCATGCATTTGTTAACGATACATGCATTCATTAAAATGTGATAAGATCCATACTTAGATATGTCATAAACCATGCTTATAACCAACATATAACTAGATAAATAACAATGATAGAAAAACCATTAAATCCACATAATAACAAGCATAATTACTCATCAAGATAAGAGAAACTTAGCTCTTATTAACCATATACAAAATCCATCCAAGTCAGGGACTTTCATGTACCACCCAACCATAGATTGGGCTGAACCAAATATTTCTTTTAGCAAATCAACCCCGTGCGATATTCCAAGCATGAATGTGGGATCTTATGGGATAAACCAATCCATAAAAAACCAAAGGAATCTAAAGGTTAAATCACCTCTGCCCTCACCATAACGTGATCTCACCTAAACCAGGTCTAAGATCACAAAACCAAACTGAGCTTGGATGCCTCATAATTATTTGACCATCCCTTGAGAAATTTTCTTGTCTCCACTCACATATTGAGGGCTTCCCAGAGAAAAGCACCTCCACCCCAAACCCTTGGGATTTTCCTGATACCAGCTCACCCAGATCCAAAACCTTTTGGCATTCAAAATTTCAACCAAGAAATAATCTCATCACACCATGGTTATCCAAAAATGGAAAGGCAAGGCTAAAACCACTATCGAAACCTGTCAAAACCCATGCCAATGAAAACAAATAAGACAAATACACATATGTTATGTCATGCATGTCAAAACTAGCTAGGAAACCATACGTGCAACTTGTTACATGCAATTATTCCCGTTGAAGCTGCTTGAAACAACCATTCCTTGCTTGATCCTTGCTTTCGTTATCATTACTTTCCTATTCTTGTCCTCCCTTTGCTTTCCTTACATTCCTTTTCTTTCCTTGCTTTCCTTCTCCTCTTAGCGCTCTTCTTGTCTTTGGGACTAATTCAAAAATTGAACTGACAAAAGGCCCCAAACTGATGCCCTGATGTCTTTTTATTCTTGATGCCTCTAATTTCTTCATTTTCCTTTAATTTCCTCCTCACATGCAACTTGTGACATTTCACCTCCCTTTTCTCATATTTACTTTTATTTTTATAGATAAAATACCAATAATTCCTTTTTGCCTTTGCCAATTTCCCCTTAGTCATAATACACAACAAGTGAAGCCCAATAGGATGTTTTTCCCAAAATTCAACCTGGAATAAGTGTCTCATGGCCTTGGTCTTATTTTTCCTTCATTAACTTTATTACATGAACTTTTAACCCGTGGTTGTTACAAACATATTAACCAATAAAATTGCTCATATACTACAATAGGAAAATAGCTTATATTCACATAAGAAAATGCCAACCAAGTTAGGGAATTCCACGTACCACCCGACCATAGATTGGGCTAGAACAAATCTCTATTTTAGCCAATCACCCCCATGTCATATTTCAAGCATGAATGTGGGATCATAAGGGTTAAAAAAAAATAGAACCAATTGAGGTTTTCAGAGGCCAAATCACCTCAACCCTCAACCACAGCGATTTCACATAACTAATCCAGAAATCACTAACATCCACCAGATTGGTCTCTTCCCAAGTTTTCTAGGGCTCTAAGGATTCCATATCAAGCTAAAGCCTCCATGGGCCGAAGTTGTTACAGGGTTCTAGAGAACTACCATCTCAACCCACAACCTCTAGGGACCCAATTTGTTCCATATCTCCAGAGATCCTATCCCAAACCACATCTATATGGAACCTGATAACAAATCAAAAAGCCAAAATAGTGGACCCGGTACATCATGGCTATCTAGGAAATGGAAAGGCTAAAACCACTGTCAATCCAAGAAAATATCCATGCCAATTGTTATCACTTCGTAATTTTTGAGGTTGATGAAAAAATCATAGAGGTAACCACATAACCACTTTGGAAGTTGGGAATCTATCCCTTTCAGTTTCAGAGAGGGATCACTCTTTATGATTTAGCTTTGTTTGACTGAAGTTATTAGGCTAACTATTAAGTTCAGTTTCGGGTTGTTTGTGTTGTTGGGTTGAAACTGGGAAGAAAGGCCGGGAAAATGGAGTCACGGGTTTGGGGTGATCAAATATAGAGTTTATAGGCTAAACTTATAGGGAAGGTTAGGAAAATTCATTGGATCATTTAAGATCTATGGTATGAAGGAGAGGAAAATATTTAGAGATCCAATTAAAAAACATAGCAGTTAAGAATTCCAATTTTTAACCTTCAGTAGAAAACATAAAAATATTATTAAGCCATAGACAAAGTGTATATTCAAACAAATTTTGTTTTTTATCTTCTTAGAATAATTCAGATTTTAGAATCACATATGAGAATAAAAATAAAACAAATTGACAAATAGAGAACCTGCACTTCACCAATAAAAATGACACAAGAATCTTGTAATGTTTGCATTGTATTACTAAAAATTTGATCAATGGTGGCTCTGTGAGTTGCTTTACAATACAATTCCTTTTCTTCAAACAAGTCCCAACACTTCATACTTCAAATTATGAGGTACTTATAGAAAATATTACAAAATATATTGATTCTAAAGATCAAGATAGGATCCTAATAATATCTAAAAACTGATTACAAAAGCAGTACAAAAATTTAGGAATTTTTGAATTATTGGAATTGTTGGCCCTATTGAGGATAATTGTTGATGATTAAGACTCAAAATTTTTTGTGATGTTTGCCTTGTTATCAAAGATAAAAAATTGCTCAAGTAATTCACACAACTTATCCCATCTATCTTCACTTGGGATATAAAATTTAACTAATTTTCTATAGGTCTCATCTACATTTGTTTACTTCTGGAAAGTTGGTTTGATGATGAACAAATGTTTGAGATCATGGTTGATGAACAAGTTAAAATGTAAGGCCTCTAGGAATGCTTTCCCTATTATATGCCCCTTTATACCTGCAAAGTTTGACTTGTCTTGGGAAATAGTGCATAGTTTCTCCTGGTACTCTATTAAGCTCATGAGTTTATCTCCCTTACCAATTGGTATCGGTAGACCTTTCCTGTTCAGTACCTGCATCTTCTTATGAAATCTCTATATGCTGGTTTCTAGATTTTGAAATTTTTTGTCCAGTTGTAGCATAAGGTTTCTTTTGGTGTGTGTCCTCCTCACTCCTAGAATAGTCTCTGTCCTATCTTCAATTCCCAGCTACTCTAATTCTTCTCTATTTTTGGAATTCAATGTTTTGATAATTGTTTTTGCTTCCTTAGATTTTTGTCCTAAGTCTATTTTGATTTGCCTTATTATCTCTTTCGATCTCTGTATTAATTCTTGTTGCTCGAAAAAAATATGTATGGAAGGCCATATTTTTGTGATGGATTCACTGATTTCTGTCCATATGTTTTGTCTAGATTGGGCAAGAGTTTGAGTCATAACTAATTCAATCTGCAACTGTTCAATTTTTAGATTAAGCTGATGGGTTTTCTGCAACTCTGCCACATAAAAATTATCAAATTTTAATTTCTATTCTGACAATGTCTTGAGCTGCGCTTTTAACTTAGCAATTTATAGTTCTTGAAATGATAGATCATCCATGGATTTAGCAAGTTCACTTACAAAATCCGATGTTTGTGTTGGTGCTGAAGTTAATGTAGATGCTCTTGCGGTTGTGGTCACTGAAATTGATATTGTTGTAAGTGCAACTATGGCCAACGATGTTGTTTGCTCTTTTTCTTTGAGAAGTTTCCCCAATTCTACTTCCATGTCCTGGATCTAGCTGTTTTGTTCAATCAATCTTCAGAATATATCCTCTTTCTGCTTTTCCATCTCTTTGACTTCCTTAGCCTGTGTATCTTCTATGGTAGGAAATTTTAGTTGCTTCCTCATTACTGCTATATCAACGTCCTTTCTTTTCAAAAATTGTTATGCTGCCTTTACATCTTTGGGATTATATCCCAGTTTGATCACCAAGTCTTCCAGTGACTTGATCCTAGTATCCTTTGTTGAAAATAATACTGAGAGGGGGGGGGGGGGGG
>APFE030342127.1:0-12096 GCA_000404065.3 Pinus taeda | reverse complement strand
TTAATTAGGCATATATAGATCTAACCCAACCAAGAGCAAGATAATTAAAGTATTGAGATTGTAAATATGTCTTGCTTATAATGAATATCAAGTTAATGAAGTAGTTCAATTAACTGATATTATGGATATCAAAAGACATTCTATTGAGACCTCTTAACTGAAATAATAAACCAACAACACTCAGGAAGTAGTTCACAAAAATGATATTAATTATCAAATCAGTAAATCCAATAATTAAATAATAATATGTGGAAGTAGTTCACAACACATTACTATTCAATAAATCGGTTTTATAAGATAGATTTCTAAGCAAGTAGTTACTCAGAAATCAGAATTTAATCCATAAGAACAGAGATACATAATAACAACATTGAGACCAATTACCCATATTGACAATAGTGCACAAACATGAATAAAATGAGACATTCCTGTTACCATAAAAATGAAATTGATATTTGAAACAGTAGTATTAAAAATACCAATTTATTGCATCCATTGCTCTGATCTTGGTCTCCAATAGTCCTTTACATTGTTTGAACTTCCGCCTTCAAAACTAGAGCCACAATAGTGCAAACTCTACCCCTCATACATAATTCAATATACAAAGGAAAAATCCTCAATCATCTCCAGATCTGAGATTTTCTCTCCTCTCTCCTACAACTCTAAATTCCTATTACAGTAGTGCTTTCAAAAGACTAAAATTGCAGAGGAGAGCAGCCCCACTATTACAGTTTGCAATTTACTATTTATAATATTTGTGAAGGAATTCTTGAGAGGAAAGTTTGTTGAAGAGAAATCTGTCAAATCTAATTTTATTCACTCAAAAATCTTGATTTTCAATTGCTGGAGCATTCTCATTGATTGAAATCTTTTTCTCCATATTTCTTCCACTGTTTTCCTGCAAAAAGAAATCAAAATAAATTAAGATGCAATCAAAATATCATTTCTGGCAATTAAATCAAATCCAATCAAATTCTATTTAAATAAATAGTTAAAAATAAAATATAAGTTTTCTATTGATGTTTAGGGTGGTTTAATTGGCCAAATATATTATTAACCAATGGATCTGCAATTAGAAGAGGCTTTGGACAAATGAAAATGAAGAAAATAACTCAAAAAATTGATTTTGTTTTCAAAATTCGGAACTTAATCTTCTACCTGATTTTTGACCCAATAAATGATTAAATTTGTTAGTGAAACCTCCTCAAAAATTTTCTCTTTGATTTTCTCTTTCCAATGAGCTGTCATGGGCCTCATTTGGCGAAGTAAAACTCATTCTATGAGCTTTCAAATTTGATGAATCAAATATGGCTTAAATCTGGAAATTTTGTTGCTAGGCTAAAAATCTAATTCTAAATTAAGATTCTAATTAATTCTAAATTAATTGTTAATTCTAAACTAATTATTAATAAACTATTAATTAATCTAACTAACTGATATCTAATTAACTATTATATCAAATTTAATTAAAAAACTAATTTAATATTATCAGGATATTTAATTAAATTTAATCAAATTAATTAAATGTTACATATTAATTAATTTAAAATTAATTATTTAAATTAATAAACATTTATTTTAATATTACATATTTGTTTTAATATTAATTTAAACTACCCTACTATTACATTTATGTTACCATTTTACTCATATGACATTCACACTACCATTCACTCATTCGTATGAGTGAAAACTTGAAATTAAAAACAAACCATAAGTTAATGACATGCCTTTGACTTATCGCCATGGCATATCGGATCTCGGATCGGGAGAATGAGGACTATCGGGGTTTTCATACTTGTCTCAAGTGAAAAACTTCCGATGCGATGTATACACTTTTTAATGATCGGGATCGGGAGGATTGAATCTATCGGAGTTTTTAGAAATATGTCACTTGAAAATTCTCGATGCAATCAAAATTTTTTATTATTTTTTATTTATTTTTTATATATAATTTAATTTAATTATATATTAATTTAATTAAATTAAATTAAGATTTTAATATTATATTATATTTTTATTTGGTTTTATTTTTATGAATTTTAGTTTTTAAACTACAGTCACTTTAATAAAAATTAAACTACAGCTACTTTGGAAATTTTGGGTTTTCGAGATTAATAATCAATTTGGGAAATTGGAGTAAATTACTAAAATCCCGATAATTTATGATTTGGCTGAAAAATGAAAAATGTTAGTAATAACTAACTAGGGGTTAATATTTGAAATAAATGCGTTATTGAGCTAATTTATTTACAAAATGCAATATTGTACATTTTATGCATTCTTAACTCACACTAAATAAATGATGAGACTTCAAAGGAGTGACATTTATGAACCAGATGCCCAAATGAGGCGAAACAAGTGTCAATGTGAAGCTTTTAAAAAATCGATTGTAATAAAGCAATCAAAACAAGAATACAAAGAAAATGAAAAATTAACAAAAGCGTAGGGCAATCAACTAAATAAAAATCCAAAAATGTGTTTAGCCAAAATTTTATAGAAAGGGTCCCCATTATTTGAAGTGAACTAGTAAAAAATGGAGGGGTTGTGTTTTTACCACAACAATGGTGACACACGGGAGAAGAACCAGTTATCTCTGTTTGATATGAATAAGATTTTCCTAAAATTAGAGTAAAAATAATTAAAGAAGAGAATTATTTTTTGGAATGCTTGACTCGGTTCAAAAAACAAGAATCATCTAAGTGTAACTTTTCTTAAAACTTCTCATAAATTAAAATATTTCAAAACTCTATATCGGCCATTAATTAGTTGTAGAAATAAAGCAGGGGTTACTTTACAGCTTAGCTTTTAGAATATACTCATTTGTCACAGGTAGACCCATTGCTGCCAGCAAACATCTATAGTCTCCGCAGGGTTACCTTTTAATCATCAATGATTCATAATCTCATCTCTTCAAGAATTATTGACCTAGAGATAAATCCATTTATATATGTTTCTTTTTTATTTTTATTTTATTTTTTATTTTTTTAAGTAAATATTTAAAAGCCATTGTCCTAGTATGGTAGTCAGATAGTTGACAATGCCATTCACTGGTTAAAATTGGACTGAACAAGCTGGCTCGTGATGAGACTCCTTGTCTTATTATTGTTTTACAATCATAAGCCATTACCCTGGTTTGTTTAACAATGTTGGTAATGTTAGCCTATTTTTCTCCTATGATCATGGTAAGCAGACTCATGATGAGACCTCTTATCTTTTAAGTTTAAATATACTTCTGGATCACACTCTAGAAAAATAAGACTTTCTGGAACAGGGAGAATCATTGACTCCTTGAGTTAAGAATGACAATTTCAGAGTTAAAGGTGCTTTGCTATAAAGTGTCTTTACTTGGTTAAAAATAAATTTTCTTGACTGATAATAGAACTTTGAAAAATCCTAACAAAATTTTGAAATTTCAAAATGATTACAATTTGATGAAAAAGAAAATTTTCAGATTTTATGATACTTTGCCAACTTTTCTTGATTGGTAATCTCTTCTTTAAATATGTCTACTTTTATAATAAGAAAATTAAACATTACTAAGAGATTTAAGAAAAAGCTAATAGGTGACTATTAACTATTCTTCTCTATGTACGCTGACCATTGTTAGGTAACAAGTAAGCCTTCCATATAAATCATGGAAAAGTCACCAAAATCAAAACTGAAAACCAAAGGAAAAGAATTATTATGCTAAAGTGAAAAAGAAATCAACAAACAAAAATAAACATGAAGAAATTTGAAAAATGAAGGAAAATCTAAGTTTTGAAAGATAAACTCAAACAAGAATGTTTATACGAATGTCTCAACAATATGAAGAAAAAAAAAAAAAAATCATGTAATCATTATTTCTTATGTCGTGATTTAGAAAAACATACCTTGCAGGGTTGTAAGTGTTTTAGGCTTTTTCAATAGTAGTGATGATAAAATTCAGCCACAATGAAAACTTTCTGTCTGATATTAATCTTCTTGTTTCAAAGCATCATATTAGTCATTTTCTAATAAAATGAATGCTTAAATAAACAAACTAAAGGTTTAGAAACTTCATGGTGTAGTTGTTTCCATGAAGATTATCGCTGCTTCTTGAAATAAAGCCAAGAGAAGAGTATAAGACTTCGAAAATATGATTTGGCAGAGGATTGAAAGCTTCAAATGGAGAACTACAAAACATATTTTTTATACCAGCGTACTTCAAAAACAAAACTAAAGTAATAAAATGGAAATTAATGAAAGTGGGTATATGAATCTTACCATTGGATAATTGCTTTTGATCTTACCTGAAGGGTACCAATTTCTCCAAACTAGCTAACTCTTTATTTTAATTAACATTAAAAACATGAAGAAGTCAAACTAATCAAAATCCTATAACCCAAAATCATCATTTATTTTATTTAAACTAAAGTAAGCAGTAAAATGCAAAAATGGAATACTTAATGTTCAAGGGAAAACAAATGCATTAGAAATGAGAATGAGAATTTTGCAGTAATGACTGTTTCTCAAAATATTATTAGTTCCATATAAACTCCATGATTTTATAAATTGTCTAGAATCAAGGCCAAGTCCAAGATAATAGAATTTAAATATGAAGACAGAGAGGTCTTGAATTCCATTTTTAATTATGGATGTATATATTTAAAACTGAAATGTATGAGAAATTGAAATGATTTTTGTATGCTGCAAATTTGTCATCAATTGCTTTCTTCCCATAGTGGTTACCCAAGCTCGCTTTTAAAATAACACATTGCTGTATCGGATGATTCACATAACATGTTTCTTCACCATGCTTCAAGTTTAATTTGCAAGACTTCACCTTTGTTGCTATGCCATATATCGATTAAATGTTAATGGTTTAGAGGCATGCATTGGAATTTATCGCATCGGAGGTTGCAATAGAAAATTGTCGATTAAGACTATGTGATGAGAACATGTGCATCATACCATTGAAGAAATGTTATATTTAGGATCAAACACAGTCATGTCGTAAAATACACATTGCACATTGCATCTCGCAATTTATACTTTGCACATCGTACATCGTACATTGCAGATTCGGAATAGTGGTATGGCCATAAATAATAATGCGATGAAGTGATTGCGATCTCGGCGATTATTAATCGGTGATTGGCAAACTTCAAGTACTGAATGAAACACAATATGATTCTTGCGACGCTGATATGCGATAAATGACGTGGCTAATCGGCGATCGGCAATTTTAAGCACATGATGTAACACTTCTTGATATGCCGATATGTGATGAGGAGTGGACTTGATAACTTTATGATGAAAATTTAATAACATATCAGATCCGAGACATCGGCCCCTTTTAAAGTTATGCTCCCACCATTATTGCAATTGAATGGACACGATATTTTATAAACTTAATTTAAATTTTATGTCAAGTCCGGAATTATGTGGTCATCGCAATATCGGTAAAGTCATTTATTGGAGATCGGACATTTATGATAATGGAAGTATGTTCAATTGTAAGCCTCCGCTATGCGAAATGTGATATGGATGATGTGATTGACGAAGATGGGCGGGCTGAGAATATTGCAAACATTTTCACTGAAGTATCAGCTATACGAAAATCAAGTTGAATGCTATGATATTGCTTGACATTTCAATTGGGTTTTCTGATGGTTGAAAGCAAAGTTAAAAATGTTCAAATTCTAATAAAATTTCCCTGAACCTGTTGCAAATTTAAAATGGGTTTGCTGCTTACTTCAAGTTTTGAGAAAACAAATGAAAATCTGTAAATAAAACAGAACAAGAATAAAAAATAAATTAAGGAAAAGAGAAACTTAATAAGAGATGAGAACGAGCTTGTAAATGCATACCTTGAAGGAAATTGTCTGCAGATCTTACCTCACAAATCTTCAAATATTTCCTAGAATTTATCAAAATTCTAACTTCGTTCAACATCATCTTATTATTTATTCAAAATCAGAGTTGTGCAATTAGCCTAACTAAAATTTGTTTATTCATGTTCAGGAAATCTGAAACTTACCAGAATTAAATATGAAAATAGTCTTCCCTTTTAAATTGAAACAAAAATTTATTACCTCTGCTCATTCCGAATTAATCTTGAGAAAACTCTGTATTGTTATAGTCACTGTTCAATAATGCCCTTAGTAAATAAATATGATGCGTTTTACAACATCAGATAATAAACTGAAGGACCGAATGGGATAAAGCCGCTAATTGTGGAAGATTATCAACACAAATTTAGATGTGTGCTAGGTGCATATTCTGTCAATACATTATTCGAAATAGGCAGAGATGTATTCATGGGTAGAGGTATTGCTGCAAGAGATTTTGATTTAAAAAATGGGAATGAAGAATTAGAAATTTTCTGAGGAGAGGCAAATATTTCCTTGAACATGTATATGATATGAGAAGGGCTAATTGCTTCTTTTATTTTTAATATGTAGAACTATTAAAAATAAATTAACTACATAAAACAAACTAACTAAATTAATTCTACTCCTATTCTAAATGACTAGATATAGTCATATTTCCAGTGTAACCATTTTCTCATTTTAATCCCTGCATGTATGTACAGTTCAAATGTTAGTAATAAAAATAGAAATCTTATTAAACTAGGAAAATTAAATATGAAATCAAAATGTACAGTTATTGTTAGTAATTTATTTAAAATCTCCTTCTCATTCAATTTCCTTTCCAATTGAATACCAATTGGATCATAGAAATTTGGATGGATTTCTATTAAGGATTGAGAAATGTTCAAAAGAAGAGATAATAAGCCAGATTGTGAAGATGAGGTTTTAAATTCAAAGGCCTGGAAAAAATCGTTAGTGTTATATATAAATGTTAAATTATTAACAATCTTCTTTAAGGGAAAAATTTCCAAATATTTTCCAAATGAATTAATGAAAAATGGATGGAAATCTTTCAAATGAAATGGAAAATTATTAATTAAATTGGATTGCTGGCAGATCTCTAAAAATACATTCTCTTGTTGATATCGCCTTTGAGAAGATAGAAGCTTTTGATAAGTAATGAACATCAATTGACATTGACATGTTAACAGCTCTTGATGTTCATGGTTATAATATGAAACCTTAATTTCCCAATAAAGCAATTCATCAATTGAGTGTTTGATAATAAAGTGTTCAATATGCCAGCCAAAAGTGTGAAAAAATTGAAAAATAAAATAAAAAAACAAATCTAAATTTAAACAAAATAAGTGAGGAAACAAAAATAAAATGAAATCACTATTTGTACAACTAATGTTACAGCACAATTGAGATCGTTTTGAAATAATTTCATTTTCACAAGGATTGGCCAGAATTATGGAATTTGAGTAATTTTGAATTCCAACTTGTGAATTAGAAAAAGAATTATGGTTACAAGTAGGAATGAGAGCCTGATCACGATACGAATCATAAATTGGAAAGTTTTCTCGAATAATAAAATCATGAAGATAATTTGCTACTTTAAAATGAGGATAGGTTGGAATAATTTCTAAATTTAAATGTTCTTCATTCACAAATGTTATTTGAATTTTCTCATGAGGATTCTCTTGAGAGGGATAGAAATCAACATCCTCAATATCAGAGTAATTATCATAAATGACTTCACAATATTCTCTAGAATGCCCTTCTATCTCATCCAATACATTAAAACAAGGAGGAACAAGAATTTCATGTTCAATAGTGGCAAAAGAATGATCAATTATTGTTTCTCTATCTTGATAAAAACTTAATCGTAATTCATTTAGATCAGCCTCTGTATTTTCTGAAATATCATTAATACCAAGAGGGGAAAAATTACCATCATTAAAAATATCAAGATAAAGGGAAAAATGTGAACCTGAAACAATGCATTTAAAATTGTCTCTGTTTGAGAACTCTTGTGCATTCTACTCATTATAAATTTCAGATTCTAAATCATTCCTTTGTGTACTCATGCTTTCTTGAAGAAAGCTGCTTTGCTGCTCTGATTTCGACATTTGCTCATCATGGAAAAATTTAGAAATTTGTACATCAGGTTGTGTGTTATTATTTACTTTGATTACTACTTGTACTTGTTGATTTGCGATCTGATTTTCTGAATTGACCGCTGAGTAATTTTCAGATTCCAAGGCAGCTCTTTCTCCAAAATTGTTGATGTTGTCTTCTTGCATTTGAATAGAAATGTTGAGATTGCAACAAGATGATGGAGCTTAATGAAAAGAGTCGCCTTCACTAAGTGGGCCCGCAGGCTACTTTTGGCGCAACTCTATTTTTAGACTATGTCTATTTTTAGACATATGGATCATGTTTATGGATTGCAGGTTGTTGTTTATGGATGATTGGTCAAAATTGGGAAAAATAGATGGACTTCTATTTTTAGATCACAGCGGAGTGACTGCTCAGTCTAAATATAGAACAGTCAAATATTATTAGCTCATAATAATATTTAGACTATAAACTTTGTCTTATTCTCTTGGAGCACTTCAGGATGAGCTACGGATGTGGTACATGCAGATCCCAGAAGGAAATACGTGGTTACCTATGGGATGACTAATATTTGCATGCAGGACTTCAGTTAGAACTCAAGTGAGTTGAGTTTAGTGGACTGGAGGTGCAGTTGATGGAGTTGCGTTCAGTTTAGCTTTGTTAAACTGGTTGTATTTAGTCTAACTGGCAAATAGACTAGAGATGAGTTGGGTGAATTAGTTATTAATTAATTCACAAGTTATTAACTCATAATACAACTAATGAATACATCAGTTAACTCAGTTGCATGTCAGTGCATGTTCAGTTCAGCAGGGACAGGTGTTAGAGAATCAGATTGCTATCAGTTGTGACTATAATTTTGCATCAGATCTTGCACAATCAAGGGATTGAGTATGCCAATGAGTTTGCCCACGTATTTTCCCACATTGTAGCTTGTGCTCACGTGATTTTGCCAAGTAAATACGTGGTTGCTTTGGAATTATCATCAGTTCTTGAGCAGGTATTGAGCAGCGGAGGCAGGCAAGCAGCGAAGGAGATTTGAGCCAGTGATTGATTCAGATCTGAGCTGTATTGTGTGTAACAGAGGTGGAGATACTTGTGAGAAGTATTATGCTGTGTAATGTTACATGACTTAATCATTAATATACAGATAGTTGGGGTTTTTAGCGAGATGCTTTCCCCGGGATACATACTGTGTTAATGTGTGAATGCTCTTGATGTTTTATTGTTATTGATGCTGCTATATTGATGATCAACGTAGAGGAGCTTATGTATTGTGTATGTTTTCCGCAATAGTACATGATCATGATAATCTCTGTTGAATATGTGTTAAATTATTCAAAATTTCTACAGCAATGTCGTATTGTGACAAAGATTGTCTCAATATGAAAATCAACCATGGTCAACCATGATAATTTTAGCATTTACTTCTCATGGGTTTATAATATCAATCCCTTGGGTTTATTAATCTAAGGTTTCATATTCCTTGGGCGTACTATTATTCATGGGGTTCATAATATTAATCCTTTGGTTTAATATAAATGTCAATGATTTAATCAATTAAATTGGATTGATAATATTCATACCTTGGGTGTAATATTACTCTGAACCATAATCAACCATATATATTTTAGTCAACCATGTTTCTTTTAGGGTTTATAATATTTATTTCACCGTTTATATAACTTAGGTTTATAATATTAATCCCTTGGGTCTAATATCCATGGTCAACCATGTTGCAACGTTGCATGTGACAAAGATTGTCTCAATGAAAATCAACAATCCTCAACCATGATAATTTTAGCGTTTAAAATATTTCTATTAGGGTTTATTTACCTTGGGTTTATAATATTAATCCCTTGCATTTTTTATCCCTAGGTTTATAATATTTTTCTCTTGGGTTTAAAATATTAAACGCTCGGTTTTATTTGTTCTTTGAGTTTATAATATTAATACTTTATTTCGTTTATCATTTTATCCCTTGGGTTTATTAAACCCTTGACTTTAAAATATTAATTGTTAGGATTTATCAATCGTTTAGGTTTTTAATATTAGTTTGTTGGGTTTATTTATTCCTTGGGTTTATTGATTGCTTGGGTTTATTAATCATTTGTTTTTATAATATTAATGCCTTGGATTTATAATATTAATAATGCATTGGGTTTATTCATCCCTTGTATTTATAATATTAATAATCCACTAGATTTATAATAATAATACCTTCGGTTTATTAAACCCCAATATTAAGGGTTTAATCGTTAGGTTTATAATGTTTATCCCTTTAGTTTATTTATTCTTTGGGTTTATAATACTAACAATCTCTAAGGTTTATTAATCACTTAGGTTTATAATATTAATAATCATGTGAGTTTATCAATCCTTTGTTTTTAGAATATTAATTCCTATGCTTTATTAATCTCTTGTGTTTATAATATCGATCCCTTGTGCTTCTTGATTCCTTAGGTTTTTAATATTTATCCCTTGGGTTCACTAATTCCTTGGGTTTGTAATGTTAAGCCATTGGGTTTATTAGTTCCTTGGGTTTATAATATTAATAATTCATTTGGTTTATCAATCCTTTGAGTTTAAAATATTAATTGTTAGGGTTTATTAATTCAACCATGTTTATTTTAGTATTTTTAATATTTATCTTAGTTTTTTTATACCTTGGGTTTATAATATTAGTCCCTTGGGTTTAATATTATTCCCTTAGGTTCATAATCCCTTGGGGTTTTAGTATTAATCCCTTGGGTTTATTGTTCTTTTAGATTTATAATATCAATCACTTGGGTTTATTATTCCCCGGTTAACGATGGTTTATTATGATGTCAACCATGGTAAGACATAGTCCAACATGGAATTGTGATAAGGATAGTCTCAGTATAAAAATCAACGATGGTCAATCATGTTTATTTTAGTGTTTATAGTATTTATCTTAGGGTTTATATACATTGGGTTTATAATATTAGCCCCTTCGATTTAATATTATTCCCTTGGGTTCATAATCCCTTGGGGTTTTAGTATTAATCCCTTGGGTTTATGTTTCCCTTGGCTTCATAATATCAATCCCTTGGCTTTATTATTAACTTGGGTTTATAATATCAATCATGGTCAATCGTAACCAACCATGGTCAACTGTGGTCAATCATGGTCCAAGCTCAAATTATGAAGAAAGGTGTCTCCACTTAGGGTTTATATACCTTTGGTTTATAATATTAGTCCCTCAGTTTTAATATTATTCCCTTAGGTCCATAATCGATTGGGGTTTTAGTATTAATCCCTTGGGTTTATTGTTCCTTTGGGTTTATAATATCAATCACTTGGCTTTATTATTCGCCGGTCAACCATGGTTTATTATGATGTCAACCATGGTCCAACATGGAATTGTGATAAGGATTGTCTCAATATGAAAATCAACGATGATCATTCATGTTTATTTTAGTGTTTATAATATTTATGTTAGGGTTTATAATATTAGTCCCTTGGGTTTATTATTCCTTTAGTTTTATAATATCAATCACTTGGGTTTATTATTCCCTTAGGTTTATAATATCATTCATAGTTAACCTAGCCCCAAGGGTTAGCACAATCGGTCAAGTCGGGGCCTTGCCAATGGGAGGTTGTTGGAATTCAGGCACAACAAACTTAAATAAAACACACAACATTCAATCAAGCACATAAAAGACAGTTTTTAACGTGGTTCACCCAACCAATCTGGGCTACGTCCACCAAACATAGACATCGGCAATTCTCATTAATCAAACAGGAGATTACATCAATGAAACTCTCACACTCTCTCCCAGCTATCCATATGACAACCTATTTTATAGCAGAGAGAACCTAACTGCTCTCACATCAAATTTAGGATGCATTAATTTGCTCCCAACAACCTGGAGATAATCCAGCAATAGATTTTCTATTGTTGTCACACACTGGGATTTTGTCTATTTTGACTAAAACAGAAAAATCTCAATAATCTCCACCTTGACAACAATTAGCCTGATGCCCTGTTATTATTATTTTATCTTTTCTGCAAGCCAAGAGAAGCCAAACACCAGCGTAGCTTCTCCAAAAAAACTGGTTTCGTGAACATGTCTGCACAGTTCTCCTTTGTATGCACCTTTTCAAGAGAAACTCC
>APFE030342121.1:10080-49815 GCA_000404065.3 Pinus taeda | reverse complement strand
GTATTTAACAATAAAGGTTTTTGTAAAGTTTGGCATAGCCAAGACCAATGTTTGGCACATTGCCTCTTTAATATGTTCAAAGGCCTTAGTTTCTTCTGGAGTCCAAGAGAATGCATCTTTCTTCAGTAATGTTGTTAAAGGTGTTGCTATTTTCCCATAATTCTTAACAAACTTGCGAGAATACCCTGCCAACCCAAGAAATCCTAGAAGATTCTTTATGGTTGTGGGGATTTTCTATTCCTTAATGGATTTAATTTTGTTAGGGTCTACCTTAACACCCTCATGAGGACCCAAATATTCCACCTCTTGTACTCCAAAGAAACATTTGGAGATTTTTTCATATTGTTTCTCCTCCACTAGTTTACGCACCCTGTCAACATGTTGGAACATGATCCTTCCAAGACTTGTTGTAGATTAGTATATCATACTACCACAAATTTTCTAAATAAGGGTTTTAAAATGGAATTCATCAAACCTTGAAATGTGGAAGGTACATTAATACAACCAAAAGGCATGACCAAAAATTAATAATGACCCTCATGAGTTTTGAATGGTGTTTTCATCTTTTCTTCAGTCTTCATTCTAATTTGATGATATCCTGGACGAAGATCCAACTTGGCGAAGTAAATTGTTCCATGTAATTCATCCAACAATTCATCAATGATAGGAATGGAAAATTTATCTTTAATAGTGAGCTTTTTGAGCTCCCTATAATCCATACACATATGCTTGATCCATCCTTCATGTGCACCAATACTACTGGAGCAGAGAAAGAACTTTGACTAGGTTGAATTATACTAATCTCTAGCATTTCTACATCTATATGTTCAATTTCACTCTTTTGGGCATAGGGATATCTGTAAGCCCTGATGTGGGGGGTCTTTCTTCTTTTCCCACCTATTTAAAAAACTTAGGTATAAGGCATCAGGATTCACTATAGAATTTGCAGCCAGAGACCTGAACCAATTCCTTACATCCCCTGTCAAACTTTGCACAAAAATTTTCATTCTTACATCTTCATCATCAATCTCATACTTCTCAAAATAGTCCTGCATCCTCTTCGTGTGTTGCTGGGCAGTATAAGTGCCAGTCCCATCAAAGTAAGTGATTTTTCCTTGATAGTCTTGGGGCATTGCTCCTGGGTTTGCAGGCAGGACTAAAGGAGCATATCTAGCCATATTGGAAGGGATAAAAGAGGCACCAAGAAGGAGTGGGATAGCTGGGACAATAGGGATAACAGGAGTGAGGTGTGTAGGGGATGGGGGAGTGGGGAAGCTACCTTGGGAGGTGGATGAAGAGCTGGGGTATGCTGGGTTGGGGTGATGATGAACTGATGGTTTGACAGGAGTGGGAATATAGCTCTGCTGATTTGGTTCAGTATCTGAATCTGAAAGCTCTCTTAGCTGTTCTTGTTTCTTTAAGATTTTGGGGATTAAATTGGGGTTTTCAAAGATAGTTGGGGGATTAGGGTCAGGGTTGGACCTAGTGAAACAAGATTTCTTCTTTGGAGCCAGCTTCTGAGTTTTCTTTCCTTAACACCCTATGATAGGACTTTTAAATAGGAAGCTCATTTCTTTTTACTTGGTATTTGACATAAGTGCCCAGCGGAGTCGCCATTGATGTTATCACTCAGGTTGTTCCCTGCTTCCTAAAGGGAATACGGCCGAGGTAACCACTGACCAATCTTGTAGTTATAGGTCCTAGCCTACCTGTAACCAGAGAGGGCTCTCTCTTTATAGTTTAGCTTTGTTTGATGAGTGTTTTAGGCTAGTTATGATGCACTGTTTGTTTGAATTTGGTGGGTTGATGAATTCATTTAGAACTGAGGTATAGATTTATAGGACAGTTTGTTCCATTGGGCAAAGGAGTTGAGGTATTTGTGCTTTTGAAAGTGGATTTGTGAAGACAGAGTGTTGTTGCAGAGCAAGTTAGGCATGTGTGAAACAATTTATCAGATTTGTTTGTGAAATTGGGGATTTAGTGAGTGAAAGGCAGTTAAGGATCTTTCACTATGCTAATGAAGAAAACATGAAAGTATTGCTTAAGAGCAGTTAAGAATTCTTAAACAGTATTCACCATGTTAGGATAAGTTTAGACATGAGCAATTAGGAATTCAAATCCATGGCTAATCCAACAAAAAACATATTTAGAAATAGAGATTGAGCATAGGGTGTTTGAAACAAATCCTAGGCTATTCTTTTTCTCTACTTACTAAGATTATGAAAACATAGGATTTATGGAATAAACAGGAAACACATACACTGGTAAGAGAAACTTATTGATTCAGCAAATGACACAGGAATTCTGCAACAAAACAGAGCTTTACATATCCATCTTCAGACAGTGTTGGAACCAGAAATCTCCATCAGCAAATTTTATTATCAAAAAGTCTTAAGTATACAACAGAGCTCTTCAGGAAGAATTGTATTACAACCGACCCTCAATGCGTTATCTGAGGGGATATATATACAAAAATAGGGTATAAAATATCTCAGTAGAAAGTTATGGTGCAATAAATTGCACCACCAACTCTCTTACAAAAAGTAAATGTCAACATAAATATAGCTTTTAATGCTGAGGTAGTCGACATTCTTCTGTCAGATAGATTTGACTTTATGGCTCTGGAAAGTAGGCCGTAGCAGTGCTTTTAATCCTGCGTTAATTTTAGCCTACTATTTAGGTGGATTTCTGAGTCATCTATATGTTGCTTGTTGTACCTGTATGCTGATCTGCCTGCTGACCTGTCTACTGACCTTTCTCCAAAAAAGGCAAAAAACAAAGTGGAATTATCTACGCAAAATCTCCAACATTGCTTGCCACCAATCAGCTGGGGGTAGCTGATGTCTCCTCATTTTAACCACTGTCTCATCTGCCTCTGTATGTCTATAAAAGTTAGGAGGGACTTCGAACAAATGATTTATTTCATGTTCAATAAAGAACAGATTCTCCATCTTGTCAAAGAGGGATTGCCCAGAGGGAGGCCCTACTTCTTCTATGGAGCTGCTGGATGCTGTGATCTGGTTTTCAACATAATTGTTGATTGTTGTCATATACTGATTATATGACAGCAGCTGTCCTCTGCCAGTCACTAGGCTTGGCAGTCCTTTGTCCTGTAGAATAGCCATTTTAGCTCTAAATTCATCTATCTCAACCTTCATCTCCTGACATTTCCTCTCCAGTGTCTGAGTAAAATTCCTTAATGTCAGTACCTTCTTGGCTGTGAGGATTGTATCTGTTCTGCTGCTTATTTGTAGAGCGGCCAATTCTTCTCTAGTGCGGTTATTGAGAAAATGAATCATTTTGGTGGCCTGCTCAGACATTATTCCCAGGGCTGTCCTGGCTCTCTGAATCTCTACATGAGCTATTTCTATTAGTTCCACTTGTTCAAAAATTGCTTGAATGGACCTCCATTGGTCCTATATAGATTGACCAATTTTGGCCCAAATAATCTTCTTTATTTCTGCTAGGGTTTTACCTAGCATCAACTCTTTTTCTAGAGTTTTCACTTTGGCCTCCAAGGCCTTTATTTCTCTTTGCTTTTCTGTCACTGTCATCTTTGATTTGTCATAACTGGCCTCCAGCTTGGCCAGTTTTTCCTTGGCAATATTTATTTCTGTGACTTGATTTTCCAGCTCTTTAACAGCCTTCATCAATTCCTCCGTGCCCATGCTGGATTCTGCTGCTGTTGTTGCTTCTACTATTGCTCCAGTTGCTGATGTAGCTGTAGTAGTTGCTGATGTAGCTGTAGTAGTTGTTGATGTAGCTGTAGGAGGGGCTGTTGTTGCTTGTGATGGAGGGGCAGGTTCAAGGTTTGTTGAAGTTTGAGGGGGCTGGGAGGCTGATTCCCCTTGCTTGTCCTATATAGCTTTCTCTAACTCTGCCTCCATTTGTAGTATCCTTTGGTTCATGACTAGGAGCAGCTCCATAGCATTATCCACCTGTTTTTCTTATGCAAGCTCTGCTGTGTCAGGATGGATGGTAGAAGGCAATTTTTCCTGTTTCCTCAATGCAGCTATATCATCCTCTTTTTTCTTCATAAGGGCTCTAACACCCTTTGGGTCTTTTGGGTCATGTCCCAAATCAATAATTATGTCCTCCAAAGTCTTTATTATGTTGTCTTTCGCAGAGGAGGACAACCTCTCCAAATCAACCTGTCTGTTTGTTTGCTTTAGGGATTCTTTTAGTCGATGGGCCAGCATTTCCCTGTCAGCAAATGTTGCATACACCATCTCCCCAGTCTGTTTGTGCAGCTCAATTTGATCCATGGGGTGTATGTCTTTAGCAAAGACCTCTAGATTTGTCCTATAGTAATCGGCTATGGTCTTTGGATGTGGGAATTTGGGCTTCAGATGAGTGAATATCTTCTTTTCTTCTTTTAGATCAAAGGCAGCCATCAATCTTTGCTTTTTGGCTGGGGTTGTATTCAAGAATTTCTCATAGAGCTGCACCCTTAGCAACTCATTTTTTGCCTTGATCTCTTTGAAGCCTTCTTTAACTGTAGCTGGCTTTTTGCCCTATTGTCTGGAGGAAGACACCTCCATAGTATGTTGTTGAGCCTGTTCTAGCTGAAATGAGCTAATGGCAGTCTGTTGGCTCGTTTGTCTTTCTTTGCTTTGGCTTTCTGCCAGCTCTTCACTTATGTCTCCTTCTTCTGCTTCAGGGTCTACCCTCGGCCTCTTGGCCTCTGGTTGCTGCGATGACCCTGTTGGAGGTGTGATTTCTTCTCTGTCTCTCTTTTTCCCTCTCTCATCATTGAGAGGAGTCTGCAAAACTGGGATTTGAGTTTGTTCAGTTTGCTGGGGAGGGGCCTGTCCTGATTGTTGGTCCTTTGAAGTACTAGGCTGCCCTATTTCTACCTCTTGTTGTTCATCCATCTTCTCCTTTCCTTTTGTTGTGGTTGTTGTTGCTGGAGCCTGCTGGATGTCCTGCGCATCTGGGGCAGTAGAGGTGCCTTCTCCTGCTTGAACTGGTTGCTTGAACAAGACCTGTTGACAAGAGTCTAAGTCAAGAGTTTTTTCCAAGTCCTTTACATTCTGCTCCATTATTTCTTCCTGAGTCAATTCCTCTACTATTGATTCAGGCACCCATTCACCTTGATTAGCAAAGTGTTGTACTTGAGGGAGTGTGCAATGCTTATAGGCTAGCAGCCTATATTTAACCCTCCTGGCACTGATTAAACCTTCAGGGTCATAAGGGACCCACCAAAAGCCTCTCTTGAGTTTGAGTTGTTGTCCTAGTATTTGGTCAGCTTCTTGCCAACCATCTTTTTTGTTCATGGTAAATGGGCCTAAGTGGTCCCTGAACTTCAGGTTGGCTTTCTTCTTGGCACTGTGAAAGTGTGTTAGATCTGAGTTTATAAGTTGTCTATAGTACTCCAGGGCAAATAGCCTCATAGGGACATACTTTGGGAGCCTGTAGGGACAAAGCTCACAGCCATAAATTCTGATGACAGTGTGGTTTTGTAAAGTACCAATCACCAATTTTGGTAGCTTCTGGATAGCTGCAATATTTCCTGCATATCCTTGGACAATCTGATAGGAGGAGTCCTCTTTAAAAGGCATGTGACTGGATACACAAACTGATCAATGAATTCACAGTATGAGTAGGGGGAATTCTGGACTTGGTGGAAGACTAAAGACCAGAAGATCACAGACCTTCTCTCACCCTGTGAGTCTAGCTTCTTGATTGAGCACTGGAAGCAATCTGTCTGGTAGTACAAGAATAAGTGATAGTTGTATGAGTAATATTTGAATATTGCCTCCCTGTCCAGCCTTGTCAATTGATCATGTATCTTATTGGCAATGTACTTAGCATAATTATATTTCATAGCAGCGGGCTTCATAAGGCTGTATGCAGAGAGCATGACCAGCACAGTTAGATCAACATGTTTGTTTGTGGTGAACCCCAACACAGAGGTCAGCATATCTACCAGTAGCTTGCCAACCTCATTGAAATCTGCATAGGAGAAAGGAGGTGGCCCAAAAGGTTGGCAGTCTGCCTTCATGAATTTCCTGGCTATGGCAGCAATGTCTGCACTAGAAATTTTGGAGCCCTCATCTAGTAAATAGTTCATGGAGAAGGGGTATAGCAACTGGGTCTGCTTGTAGTTGAGCATCTCGTTGATGGAATCTGGAGTTATATAAAAGAGGATGCTCCCAGATGGAGACTTCACAGCCCTGAGTTTCTGGTCATAGTTCTCTGGACACAGGTGGATGATCTCAAGGAAAATGTTCACAGGAGGCAAGGAGTAGGTGGGTAGATTAGATTGCCAGACCCCATACAGGTCACTGTTGTCCAAGTGACTGTTTCTTAACTGACAATATGTTTGCAAGTGGCTTCTCTCTGCCACAAAGTCTGTGATGAGGGCATCACTGTCCACCAGTGGCATAGCTTCTAGTTCTCTGTTAGGTGGATTTATGGGCAGTACATCCAGAGCAGCTGGAGTAGCCATTGTCTTGTTTTTGCTAGTGGTTTACTGTATTTTAAGCTTGATGTGAATGCTGAGGAATGGCTTACTGCTGTCTGTTTGCAGTGAGCAGTTTGGAAGTGCAAGGAGGTTGTCACAGGCTTAATGAATCTGTGGGGCACTCTGTTTTGAGGAATCAGAGTGTTTTTGAGCTGGTTAGCTGGTTATTTGCAGAGGATTCCTTTAGCAGGGGTGGGGGAACTTTGTCAATTTAGTCTTCTAGCCGGTGGCTCGGCTTCTTTAGTTGCTTTTTTGTGGAAAAATGGTAAATTTTACAGAGGGTCACTGGTTTCTTCGAGACTTCTGTTGCGTAGGGGTTTCAGAGGTTTTTTAGGTAGATTTTAGAGGTGAATTTTAACAATGTGGGTCCTTAAGCTGAGTTGTTTAAGCAAGAAAATAGGATTGCAAGGAGAACAGTGGACAAGAGAGGGTGCCTCTGGCAAAATACCTGGTTTTAATGGCATACGAGGCATTTGCACTGGTCGAATTGGCTGAATTGGAGGTAGCTGGGTTGATAATGGAGGCGGCAACAACTTTGGCAGATAGCTTTTGCTTTTTGACCATTGTGGGTTGAATTTCGCTTCAGAGGAGCTCCAGGTGTCGTAGAAAATAATGCGAAATAACGGTTTTTTGATGCCTTTTTATGCATTTTTGGCATATTGGCGCCTTTTTGTGATGACATCATGCTGACGTCATCATGGGCCTGGGTACGGATAGGTGACGTGGCGGGTGACATGGGTGCCCAGGTGGCACTGACATGGTGGCAGGGTGGACAGGGCAACGTGGTGGCCAGGGGTGACATGGAGGCCTGGTGGCGGCAAAGTGGGGTGACGTCACGCTGACGGGGGCGTGACGTCAGCGTGGGAGGAAGGCGGTAAGTGGTTTCTCCGGAGGGGTCCTTGGCGGTAAGCTGTTTGGAGGGGGGGGCCAGCGAACAGCGCGGGCGCCTGACGCGTGGCGGGGGTACGGCGGTAATACCGCCCATCCCCCGGACGCAAAAGGTCGGGCAGTTGTGTCGGAAGATCGACCGCCCACCGTAGGATGGGCGGGGTGGGAGATCGCACGGTGGGCGGCGATTGTGATATGCCGCCACGCATTATGCCATGGGGACCCGCCAATTATTAAAATATATTTAATTAATCGGGCGCGTGGGGTGGGTAGAAACTTTAGGATTTTACGGTTTTATGGGATTTTATACGCGCATTTTATTTAAAAGTTTTTTAATTCAAAAACTTTATAATAAAACGGGTTTAGGGTGGAGGAAAGGGGAAAAAGGGTAAATGAGGGCGGGGAATTTGATTTTTTGCCTTTTGACCATAGTTTTTTGCCAAACCCATAGTTTTTAGGATGATTTGAGGGCTAATACTAACCCTTGAGGGGTTGATATTTCCCAAGGAAGGTTTTATGGCTATAGCACTTGGGGGAGGGTATATAGGTATAGGGAGTCTTTTAGATTGTCGGATAGGTTAGTGATTAGATATGGTTTGTGAGTTGAATGAAGGGGTGAAGCCAAGTTTAAATAAGTGAAACTTAACTTAGGATTTTGAGGATAAATGAAAATGATGAAAAAGGATGTTTTACACAAAAATGTGGCTTCTTTTCATGCTTGAATTTCATGGCTTGACCAAGTGGTTTGTGATGTAATCGAGTGGAACTGGACATCTGAGCAGATCTTAAGGCCCTTGGGAGTGTTAGTAAGAAATGATTTTTGGGGGAAAACTGGGGAAGTTAGACATGCTTCCAATGCTTGTCCTCCACTCTTTGTTTTTGATGCCCACACCCTGAGTGGCATAAGTTTTTGCACTTAATAGGCCAATTGGTGATGGCTCTCCATTTCTGCAACCTTGCACTACTTACCCATCCTAGTAATCCTAACATTTTTTCTTCATTAAAGTGGGTGCACTTGAACAAGCAAACCCTGATCTTCCTCTTTTCTTTTGACTGCCCTCCTATCTAATATCTACCCTTATTTCTTCCAAGGCCCCAGATTAAGCATTTGGGCACCTTTATTTCTCTACCTAGCTAGTCATCTGCCAAGCTTAAGCTGTTTGGTCAGGGAACATTCTCTATTCTGCAACAAGCAATTTAACCATGGCATGGTCCAGTTTAGATTGTTGGGCCATCCATCAAGTGTGATTAGCAGCAGTACTTGGAAATCATGACACTGCCAAATGAGCTTAGTAGTGGCATTTTGACTGGCCACTTTCCTGGTCTTTAGTTTGGGGTTCATTTTCACTTTTCTCTTGACCACTTGATTTTCTTTCCCTTTGATTATTCTTTTAAGGCATACCCTCTTTTCATTTTTTGATTTTTTGTAGTATGTACACAAAATATGGAACCTTTGCAGCCTGCAATGATGAACATATTTAGCCCTTCCACTGTCAATCATGAAAGATGAAACCTATTGGTATAGGAACCTAACAGAAACAACAACAAAATCACCGCAGTGTCTTTGATATTAAAAACAATTAAAAGTTACAAGATCAAAATAATAGTACTCTTTATGTCATCTCCCATACATGAGAGATTAGGTGTCTCTTATATTTATTACATACCCAAAATCAGGAATAGATCAATCATCAGAATCTATGATTCTCATGCTAGTCATAAAATAGAAATCATTATAACCAATTCCTAAATATGAATGCTATTCAAATACATCAGTTAAGATCATAACTGCTTGGATTTGTCACTTTCTAAATAAATAGTTCATAAATTCCAATAGTTGTTGCATGGAATAGTACTCATGACTTTTCCAGCTAGGGTGTAACAACATCCTACAGCTACTGATGGTTTGGGATGTAACAACAATCGCTGGGTAACAACAACCTTGTAACAGCAGCGAAGGTGTAACAGCAACGCGGTGTAACAATAACACCTATAACAGCATCATGGTGTAATAGCAAGATCTATAACAGCACACAGAGTATAAAGCAATTTGTTTCATCCTCCTCTTAGACCAATCAGCGTGGTTTTTCATTCCATAACCTCATTCTCACAAGAAACACTTGAAAAAGAGGAGAGGATCCAAAAAACTTGTCCAATGCTTACCCCAATTAGCCATAAAAAGGAATATTGCATCATCATATTTAGCAAAAATGGTAAAATAACGTGATGGAAAAATAGGTTGTTCTTAATAAGGAAAAGGCAATTAACATGTAAAGTTTTTTTGGCCTGGAGGGAAAAAGGATCAAAACTAGGGAAAGAAAGTATAGGAAATAGGCATAAAAACTACACCTAACACCTCCCCCAAACTGAAGCAGTTGCATGTCCTCATTCAAAACCTCAGTTTCTATTGTTATACCTCCGATGCAAGTCTGTAAGATTATAGGCATCAACAATGTCTTCACGAGGAGACCTATATACCTGAGTAGCCATCAGTTGTCGTCAACAGAATTATTCTTCATAGTCACACAAGTGGTAATACAACTAGTATTCCTCCACCAGTAACCAAATCAGAGGACATTTGAATATAAGTCCGATCCAGAAGGCTCACAATGTTTGCAGCACCCAAGCATATTCTGGTACTCATGTAACAACCACAAAATTCCTGAACTCAAAAGGATCTCCTTCTTGTAATCAGTGCTCAACTTTTCTTTTTTACATAAAGATTGAGGCAAATCCCCACAATCCTTTTTCTGTAAGTGGCTGATTGTTCCCTGATTTCCAGGGTACTCAGGAATAACTTGAACTCACGTCTCAATTCATAAACCATTCATGGATCTTCCCTGATCCATAATGTTTCCTTTTCTTCATTCGTCTCACTGACTTCATGGACAAATGACATTTGATTTGATTCCTCATAAAAGAAATGAAGGCTTGCAACTACAAATCCCCCATATGAGGGAAAAAACTTGGCACCATATTTGTACTGACATATTCACATATCATGTTATGCAAAAATAACTTACAAAGTAAGCTTTGTTCATCAAAATCACAAGCACAAACAATTTCAAAAAAAGTACGGGTAGAAGAACACAAATAAGGCTTGTTTTCAAACACTGCTTTTAATTGAAAAAAATAATAACGTTCCCATAGGAACACTAGATATGATGGGGAAGGCCTCCTGTAGCCTAGCAAGTTCAAGGCAAGCTCGCAAAGCTTCGTCTTATCATTTGTTAGATCCAAAACTTGTTGCTGTAACAACTGCAGTTGTTTGTATTTCTTATTCATAGCTTCCTTATGCCTCTACTCTTCCCATTCTCTCACCCATTCTTCCTTTAACCATTTCTCCCTGAGTGAATTCATCATCTTCTTATGTGCCTTGAGCAAAATTTTCCCCTCTTACAGAGAGACCGCCTGTTACTTCCACTTTTGTAACTCTAGTATCAACAACATTCTTTCAGAACACCATCCTTCATCAGGACCCGGTGTTCTCCCACATGCACTAACAATTGAAGGTGTAATAGCCTCCTGAGGGTAAAACTACTCCATTTCGGTTGTTGGTTCTTGCGTAACAGCAACATCATCAATGGGTCCGTGTGTAACAACTTATTTTTCTCCCTAGTTAGCTTCCGCTTCCACTATTGGTTCTTGTGTAATAGCAGTGTCATCCACAGGTTCTTGTGTATCACTTTCCCCTTTGTTAGCTTATGTTTCCATTGTTGGTTCTTGTGTAACAATAGTGCCAACCACACGTTTGTGTATATCAGCTTCTTCTTTTTCCCCTTGGTTAGCTTCCGCTTCCACTGTTGGTTCTTGTGTAAGAGCAGTGTCATCCAAGGGTTCTTGTGTATCAGCTACCAAATTAGTCTCTGTGCAATGCTCCATCTCAGATGTTGGTTCTTTGTAACAAAAACGTCTTCAATAGGTTTTTGTGTGTCAGCTTCCCAGGACTCAGTATGTGTTTCCCTCAAAATGGTTTCCACTGCACAAACTCTACTCCCCGCTACTACTAGCTCCTTAGCACAAGCCATGCACACAAAACCCAGAAAATTTTCCTCCCCAACCCTATCTACAGCGTTAACCAAAGTATCTAACCTCAGGGCCCTTGCCTCTACCTTATCCTCTGCTAATTGCTTCCTTAACTTTTCATTTTCTCTTTCTAAACTTTCAATTTTAAGCAGCAAGGATTGGGTCTCATTCTTACCTGGTGAGGAAGGTTCCTCCAGCCGAGCCTGCTCCTCATCTTCCTACCTCACTTGCTCCTTGTTCTTCTCGAACATGGATGGGGACTTTGGGTACCCACTAACCCTTACTCTCTATTTCAGTCACTTATCACCAATTAGCTTACCAACTAGTCTCTTTCCATCCCTTACTTTCGAGGGCTAGGGATTCTCCTTGGTTTCCGTCGGAGCTTCCTCAGATGTCCCAACTCGCTTCCTGCGGTTAGTCATAGCCTTATTTCTCATGAATTCATCCCAGCTTCTGCCCTAGTGACTTAGGGAATCAAGCACAATTAGCTTGATGAGGTCATCATTTATGATGCAAGTCTCTAGATGTGAAGATGTCTTCACGGTTGCGGCCATATGCATGATATTCTCCAGCAAAAAGTACGAGAGATTTATCATTTGTCAATGTGAAGGTGATTTAACAACAGGAAGTGGTAATTGAATACAATTTTTTCCCTTCTATCACAGGCGATATACTTAATGAGGTAAAGGGAGACATCTTCCCATGGCTGGGGAAGCGACACCCTATCAATTCCTCTTCCTTTCTTAACCAACTATTCCTCCCCTTGGAGAAAATCCTCCTTCAAAGAGGGGTCATTGATTTTTATGTTAAACCACCTTTTTCCCTTTGTTGGTGATGCCATCACGCGGGAAATTACCTCCTTTGTAACTTCCAACTGCAATCCCCTTACCTCCTTTTGGTTCCTCTTTAAATTCTTAGCAAATTCCATAGCAATTGGCCTGTATGATCCTTCTAGCCTTTGGAAAAACTAAAACCAATCTGCGTCTTTAAAAATTTGACATGCTTTGAGGCAGTTTTCCAATGCCTCTGTTAATCCTAGTTCATGTCGAATTTCTGCACCACCCATTGCTACTCTGTTTCAACGTTGTTCTCCTTTCTTCTCCTCCTTGAGAAATTCCAAAGTGATCGGCACAATGTTTAGTTGTTCTAGCTCTACACATTGTTCTCCTCCACTTTTGTTTGAGAGTTCTGAATGAGGATGCAACACTTCAGCAGTGGGTAAATGGTAGGGTGACGTAATGAAGTTAAAGGTTGGGATTTCAAATCAGGATTTGTACTGCACAATAATGTTTCCTTATTAATGCTAAGTCATGGAATGTCTAGTCTGAGGTACAATTACCTTTACGGCATGATCGATCATGAAATTATAATGAGTACGATATCATCATAATTTGGCGTAGATTTAAATGCTCACATGTGATGCAAAGGTCATGTCATAATGTAATTCGTCCTCCCCCCCCCGCCCCGACTTAAATGTTACGACCGTCCTCGTCCATCAAAAAGATATCACATTCGATTGTCATAATTACTAGATAAAAGAGGATAGTGATATTACCATTTCATGACGTGCCTAGTGTGATCTGGAGAGAAGACATTGGTGAAAAGGTGCGTGGAATTAATTCCAGTGGTAAAGGCAATTGCTTCCGAGTCATGGTGATGCATGATGTGTATCACAATAGATAATTTACTTGGATTATTTCTAGAAGTCGTCAGTTGTTATAGTTGTAACAACCAAGACAACTGTTATGTATTTTGGTTTCCTCAAAAGATAAAAACAAAAAGCTAAAACAGTCGTGTAACAACATTATTGTAAGATATGCCTGAAATAACAAATGTTGTTTCAAAATGTGTAACAGTCGTCATAGAGTGGTTTTCAATTGTTATAGAAATTGTCTATCTATGCCCAATAGATGTTTTCACAGCCATATTATTTTCATTATTTATTTTCTTATTTTTGTTTTTATTTTTGTTTTTATTTTTAATTTTAATTTTATTTATTTTTAGAAGGTGTAACAACCACTGACAAAGGTTGGCTTTCAACTGTTACACTTATTAAAAAATTAGAAATTTTGGCAGTATAGGGGGTTTTTCCCCTGCTCTTGTAATATGAATGCCCGAATTCATGACAATGTTAACAAATGAATCCCTTGAAGTAGGTTTATGATATAACCGAAGACGATTCCCATTTTCAAGCAATGGTGTCCTCACACTGTCAATGGTAACCAAATTCACAGTCCCATTGTCGTAATACTGCATCTACCTCATAGGGACCTAGCCATCTGGTGTAAAGCTTACCCTTGAAGTCCTTGAATCTTGAATCATATAAAAGATCCCAATCTCCTTTCTGAAGCTTCTTCTTCATGATGAACCTGTCATGCCACTTAGCTCTCTATTGCTAGATAATCTTTGTTTGCTAGATAGAAGCCAGTCGTTTCTCCTCCAACTCATTGAGTTAGTTCAACCTTTTCTTTTGTGTTGTATCTAGATCCAAATTCACTTGCAATTCTATTCTCAATGTCTTGATTTCGAACTCAATAGGGAATAAGGGAATTTTACCATACACAAGTTTGTATGGTGAGAATCTCATAGTATTCCTCCATGTAGTTCTATATGCCCACATCACTTTTGGAAGTTTATTAACTCAATTCTTTCGATGACTAACCACAATATTGGTAAGAATCCCCTCAATGACCTTGTTGGTGGTTTCCACTTGGCCATTTTCTTGTGGATGATAAAGTGTTGTGATTCTATGATGGAATTTATATTTTTCAACCAAATTTCAGATCATATGGGATGTAAATTGGGGCCCTCCATCTGTCACTATCTCCCTGGGTATCCCAAAATGGACGAAGATATCTTCAAACAGGAAGTATGGGACAACCTGCTTCATACTCCGGTTAGTGCTTTTGCCTCAACCCATTTTGTGACATAGTCAGTGCAGACCAAGATGTAGGACTTTTGTCTAGATGAAGGATTAATTGGTCCCACAAAGTCCAAGGTGAATTTCTCAAAAGGTTCTAACACTATTTGAGGTTGTAACAACATCTCATATGATTGCAATGCTTGACCCATCCTTTGGCAACTATCACATCCTTTCACGAACTTCTTGGCATCCTAAAATATTGTTGTCCAATAATATCCCGTCGAAAGGACTTTGTATCATGTTTGCTTCTCTGCATAGTGCCCTACACAAGGTTCCTCATGACAAGCCTTAAGTATGTCAAAGATCTCATCTTCCTTAACACAACGTTTGATCTGAAAATCTGGTCCAGTGTGATAAAGGTTCCCATCTATCCAAGTAGAGGTCACACTTTGCTATATGATCTTTCTCTTTTCCTTAGAGGACAATTATTGTGGAAACTTCCCTACAACAAGCTAATTGGCTATATCTGCATACCATGGTGAGTAAGTAGAAATAGCAAAGAGATACTCATCAAGGAAAGAATCCTCAGTAGGAATGCAATTGTCATCAATAGTTAACCTAGAAAGAAAATCAACTACTACATTATCTTTTCCAGGTTTATCTACAATTGTGATATCAAATTCCTGTAACAGAAATAACACCATGTAATTCTACCATTGGTATTTGGCTTATTCATTAAAAAATGAATGGTAGAGTGGTCAGTCTATACAAATACTTGATACCCGGTAATATAATGTCGAAACTTATTGATGGCATGCACTACTGCTAACAATTCCTTCTCGGTCACTGTGTAATTGAGCTCAGCCGAAGTAAAATTCTTGCTTATGTAATAAATAGCGTAAGGTTTCCTATCCTCCAGCTGGCCCAAAACAGCACATGCAGCAATATCAGATGCATATGTAGCTATATGAAACAACAATTCTCAATTAGGTCCATGTAAAACCAGAGCTCCTGATACATAACATTTCAACTTCAAAAAGGCCTGCTCACACTTTCATGTCCACAAAAATTCTACATCTTTCATAAGTAAGGAGAACAATGGCAATGCAATTTCAAAAAATTCTCTATAAACCTTCTACAATACCCTGTGTTGACCACTACGTGTCAACAAACAATAGCAGTACACCACCTTTTTTCGCAAAATGGATTGCGCTTGATCGATGTGTCCATGTCGTCCAGCTTTCATCATCAACCTGATTGTCATGTTATAATGTAAACCCATTCTGCATATATATGATGTAAATAATCTCAGCAGATCTATGTCATGTATGTAATTACCTAGGTAAACCTATTTTTCTGATAATGATCTACCCTCCGAAACGTTTTTTGTCTCACTTATCCATTCTCGGATGGTCGGCAGAGTTTTCTTTTAGCCTTACCCCAAAGCTGGAATGAATTTTGTCAGTGGAATATTAGGCGAGTCCTAGAGTTATAGATCGATTCTATGTAAAAGTTATTTGGGAATAATCACAACTATTCGGTTAGGTTATTTTATTACAAATTGCTTGGTCTACTGGATTATATTTGTGTCTGAGAAATTGGTAGTCTGTGAGGGTCTATTTCAGATGGATTGTCTCCCTTATGATGTAAAAGATATGAAAATAATGATGTAAAGTGTCTTGAGGGTTGGAAAGATAATTTATCCCCTCATAGGTTAATTAATTAAATTTTTTGGCCAAAATTAGTTAAAATCTTAAGCTATAAATTTAATTAATTCTAGGTCCTAAGTAAATTTAAATTCTCCAAAGATAAAATTTGTCAATCCTTAAAAATTAAATTTGAAGAGGTATTAAAACTAAGGTGAATTGATTATTTTGCTAAATTTTAAGCCTTTGGTCCCTGAGGCTAAGGCAAAGTCAAAATTTTGAAGAAATTAATTCAAAAATTCAATTTTTGAACTAATTAAAATGCATTTAATTGAAAATTTCGAATTTCCTCAAGAATTTGAAATTTCGACGAATGAGATTAAAAAAAAATTAATCCTCATCAATGGTCGAGATTGCTTTGATAAGGATCACTCAAACTAGCCGTTGGAGGATTTATCTTTAAATAGGAGGTCATTTGTCAATCAGTTCATCCGATTAAAAAAAAATTAATCCTCATCAATGGTCGAGATTGCTTTGATAAGGATCACTCAAACTAACCGTTGGAGGATTTATCTTTAAATAGGAGGTCATTTGTCAATCAGTTCATCCGATCTTTTGATCGTGTGCTAAGCGAAAAGCTCTTGTGTAAACTTTTTTGGATAATAAAGAAAGACTTTGGGGTTAATTTTCGTTGGTGTTACTCTTCATGGAAATATTGTAAGATATGTCCTTTTTCATGTGTAATTTCTTTTTTCCATTGACAATAGCTTCTGAAGAGTGATTTGAGTACAAGTATCTTGCTCAGCCATTGGGGTTTGAATAATAATCTAAATTTTGAACGTAATAGCATGTATCTCTATTTTTCTGAGTTTTATTATTGTTTTCTCACTCTATGTTGATGGGTGAATTGAGTTTTGCAGAAAAATCTTGAGTTTTAGATCATCGGGTGTTCGAGGAAATTTTCAGTTGGACCAGCCAACTCTTGATCCATGTTTTCTGAAGAGCCCAACTTAATTTAATCTCGGGCTTATCATAAGATATTTTTTACTGATGATGCATGAAGGGTTTTGAGCTTGGCACCTCCTTCAAAAAAAATGGTGCTAAATTGATAGATCTAGTTGTTGAGAGCTTCAAATTATTAGATCTTGGAGCAAAGTTGGACTCACACTCCCTAGATCTGATAGATCTGCAATTCATGTACATAGATCTGTAATTATTTTTAGTTTTCTGACTTGGTTTTCTAGGTTTTAGTTTTTTGGGTCATTGTATATATCATTTGGGTGGGTGTTTCTTGTCTTGCAGTCACAAATTTGAAGGAGAAAAATGTGTAGAGTCCAGATCTAGGCTCTGGAGGGTAAGATCTGGATCTCTGAGGTTCATCAATATCCATTTTTTGCAGGGATTCCATCCAAATGTTTACAGTCCAAGGGTTTAAAACATAAAAATAAAAATTTATAAGATCTGGAAATTTCGTGAGGGTTTCATGGTTAGAACTAAAGTAGGTGGATTCAAAATTTTAATTAAAATTTCCAGAAAGATTTCAAAGGGTTTCTGAGATTTTTTTCCTAGTTTTGGGTTTCATTGTGAAAATTCGAAAAAAAATTACCCTCTTAGCCATCAAACCCCTGTCTGCTTTCTCTCTTGGTTGTTCGCTACCATTCTTTTGCATATCCAACAGTCCCATTCACCTGATCTTCATTCCATCCAGCCATTTCGCTGCTCGTCTACCTTCATTACCTGCACGCTGCCTCAAATATGTCGATTTTTTCTTGCATGTTGTTCCCATTTCCACTGTGTGTTTCCGTCACCACAACCAAAACCCTTTTCTCTAACTCGTGGCTCTTTCTGTTGCATGTCGAACAACACTCAACCATCATTTCGCTGCCTTTTCTTCCATAAATCTACAGCTCCTTCCTTCATGCGACCTCCTCTACTAACTTCTCAACGCTGCCCACACCAAACATTGTCATCGCTTGATGCAGGAGCATCTAGTTCGGGCCAGCAATGTGATGGGGTGGTCACATGTTGTGGCTAATGCAAGACTTGAGGAAGACTTAGTTGTTAAATTTGTGTTAATTTCAATAAGGGCAAGTAGTTAAAAGTGGTCTAGTTTGTTTGAATAAAGATAAAGATTGAATTATAATTGTATAACTAATTCCTTCATGTGTGGAAAGAAGTAGTTAGGAATGACTGATGTATAACATCTTTTTGGGGAGAATAGAACGGGGAGAGAGGTAGGAGACAGTTTTTTTTCCCTGTAAATCTATGAACAGCTGAAAGGGTCGTGGACTTTGAATATCTGGCCATGAACAAGAGGTTCTTTGTAATTGTTGTTTTTATATATATCTATTTAGAATTTGTTTTTATATATGTTCAGTGATTATACATTCGACATTGGCAGTGTATCTGAGAATAACACTGGTTAAAATAATCTGTGACTGATTTTGTTATAAGCTGTACAGAATCGTTTTGCAAAAAAGAAATCGATGTGTATGTGATAGCCATCGATTGTTTTCTATGTTAATCGATATGGAGGTTGGTTCTTTGTTGTTATAATCAATAGTATATAATACAGATTTATGGTTATGACCATCGTTTCCTCAATTCAAATGATTGTAGATGCAATTGCCCAAACGCTCGAATAAACCAATGCATAAACCAATGCATAGAGCGTAGGTCTATAAACAAAGGGCAGTGTTGTTTTATAACCCAATTTGATTATCAAATCGAAGGCGTTGAGCAGTGAAGGTCTCAACTACTGAGCGATGGGTCAAAGACAATTATGATTCTGTGGTGAATTTGTAGAACTTTGTTTTGGTGTAGAGCCAGAGAGCGTCTGATAGAGATGACGAGAAGCCAAAGGTCGATGTGTGGATATGATCTAGCAGAATGGTAAGTTTAAAGAATTCTGAAAGGAGATGTAATGCTTTGGAAGGTTTGAACCGAAGGTAGTTTAATTGACATTTGGATTTTCAAGGTAGCGGCATTCATTGATATTAATATGCATGAAATTGATGTGCAGTGGTATGAACTTGACAGGTTGAGATTTTAAAGCATGGGCACATTCTTTTTATTGAATTTTGATTTTAAAATCCAGCCATATGTGAATTAGTTGAATGATAATATAAAGGAGCTTCCGCAAATGATAGTTTGTGAAATTGCTCGGACATTGAAGAATTATTTGGGTGATTATTCGAGATGCATTTTGTATATGCATGGAAATGGGAAAGATTCTAGGTTATGCAAGTTTAACTTGCGTCATCACTTCTCTTCCTGCAACCCTCTCCCGATCTGCACATCCATTGCTGCCTGCAAACCGACTTCTCTAAACCATTGTCCATTTTCTTCTCCTTTAAACTGTGGTTTTCCTCTCCAGATCCGCAGCTCCATCAAGCTCGGCAAACCTTGTCCAACGCCAATGTCATTCTCTCTATCGTCCATGCTCCACGATGCCATATCTGCAAAACAATTCTCCCATCGCAACCTCCCTCCTCAACCTGGTCCTTCCTCCATTCTGTAGCTGCTCCTTGCTGTCGTCGTCTAACCTGCACCAACAACAAACACTTCTGATTTTTTTTTAGTTTTATTTGTTTACATTGTTTCATGATTAGGGTTACTTGTATAAACTCCCCCTTCTTATTTCATTTGATTTTCGACTTAGGTTATTTTGACTTTCCTTTTTCCTTTTTTCTTTTTTTATTATTTGATTTTGATTTTCTGATTTTTTCATTTTTTTATTTATGGTTTTGATTTTATTATGTTTCATTTAAAAATCATTGAAAAACCATTAAAAAATTAAAAAATCTAAATTTTAAAAAATCCTAAAAGATAAAAATCTAAAAACATTAAAAAAATTCTAAACATTAAAAATCATAAAAATTTAAAATTTCTAATCAAAATCTAAAAATTCAAAAAATATACCAAATCCTAAAAATCTAAAAACCCTAAAAAACTAAAAAAAAAAATGAAAGAAAGGGTTTCATTTTTATTGTGACTTTGAGACATCCTAAATTTTTTAAATCAAAAGTAAATTTTTAGCGTTAAAAGGTTTTAAATTTTTTATGTGGTCTCTGGCCCATTAAAGAATTAAAAAATTATTTCTTTTGATTTACTTTGGTCACATTTAAAAAGTCTTGATTGATCATTTACCGCATTAAGTCTTGCTTCATAAAACTTAGCACATTGAGAAATTCTCCCAAGGAATAACTAAGTTGTCAATTTAAATTTCCTTTTTGGTGTCTTTTTCTGCTAGGGGTAAAATCTAAAGAAAACTTTTGTGGTATTAACATTTATTTCTCTATAGTTAAACAAGCTTGAAATTTTTTTTATATCTAAAGATTAACTATAGGAAAATGGTAAATTTTCCTAGATTTGGATCACTAAGTATAAATCTTTAAATTCTAGGATCGAAATTGATTAGCATTTAAGTTTCATGGTGTTTTAAAGTATTTAGATCTCTAGAAAGTTAACTGCTAGAATATCTTGCATCTATTGAAATTGATCATCATTGCTTGAATTATTTAATGCTCGTTACATGTTAGACATTTTGGGAATATTTTCAAACGATTGTTAAAGAACTCTGTTGTGGAATTATAATATATTGTATATCTTTGTTTCCTAAGCTGAGCATATTTTTGAGCATCTGTTGACATTGATATAAATTGCAAAGAAGTTTTTGTTCTCTTTGAGCTATAATTGTATCTAAGTTGTTAATTTAAATTTCCTTTTTGGTGTCTTTTTCTGCTAGGGGTAAAATCTAAAGAAAACTTTTATGGTATTAACATTTATTTCTCTATAGTTAAACAAGCTTGAATTTTTTTTTTATATCTAAAGATTAACTATAGGAAAATGGTAAATTTTCCTAGATTTGGATCACTAAGTATAAATCTTTAAATTCTAGGATCGAAATTGATTAGCATTTAAGTTTCATGGTGTTTTAAAGTATTTATATCTCTAGAAAGTTAACTACTAGAATATCTTGCATCTATTGAAATTGATCATCATTGCTTGAATTATTTAATGCTCATTACATGTTAGACATTTTGGGAATATTTTCAAACGATTGTTAAAGAACTCTGTTGTGGAATTATAATAGATTGTATATCTTTGTTTCCTAAGCTGAGCATATTTTTGAGCATCTGTTGACATTGATATTAATTGCAAAGAAGTTTTTGTTCTCTTTGAGCTATAATTGTATCGGAAAGATTTGAAATAAGCTTGTGTTCTAATTGTAATATCTTCAGGGGTTTAATTTTGAGTCTTCATCTAATAAAGCGAGCATTAAATTTTGGTGATTGAGGGCTTTTGCGACACAAGTGTTTCTGATCCTCAAGTCTAACTCCATCCCATCATCTGGTGCATTCGCATATAGGTTAGCTTTGCATAAATAAAATTTACTTCCAAGCATAAGCTTGTCAATAGAGAGATAAGTATCCATTCATTTTTGCTTGAGAAGCCTACTTTTAATAGTACTTAAAAACAGTGACCTTGTAGTCGTCAGAGCCACAGCTCTCTGCAGCGGCGTCGGGTATGTTAGATATTTAGGAAAGGTATCGTTAATCACACCTTAGTGTGCTTCACCTTATCTTCTCTCTGCCAATTACTACAAAATCAGGCTCAACACAAAAAGGGTCGAAGGATTCACATTTAGATAGGCATTTAACTAAAATTTATCAAGATTCTTACATATCACATTAGCTTTAGGATCTGCATTTCATATAAGATAGTCATTCATCTAAGAAACAATTTCTAATCAAGTACTTGGTATTAATTTCACTAGCAAGATCATTTACTCCATAAGGCACTAGTATCAATCATCTAAAATTTAATCAAATCCTATAAATCTTGCTAAATCTTAATCAAGTACTTGATCACTTCACTGTGTCTCCCGAACTGGTTGGTTCCCAACTAGTTCTTCTTCATTCCATTTTTCCATAGGGTCTAACCCCCTTAGCTTGTTGTATTAGGGTGACAACCCCCAATATGATGTGTTGTTGCGGTGCCTAGACATTCTATGCGACAACACCCTGCATGCCCCAAGAAACTACATACCTCTTTTTGCGTCTTGGGAGTTTGAATTTTCAAAATTACCTCTATTTTAGCAGTGTTTAAGCACAATCCCTTCAATCATCATCATCTGACATTTTTCGGTGCTCAAAGCGACATTAGTCTATACATGATGTTCCAACACTTTTTTCTAAATTAGCTAATGTTGTTTCAAAAAGCATCACCATAAGGTTTAATATCATCCACGAAGATTTCAAGGCATTCATTCAACAAATCAGAAAAAATTCCCGGTATTTCCCTCTAAAAAGTTGTTGGCGCGTTGCAGAGTCCAAAAGGGGGGTACTCTATCGGTGAAAGTTACGAAAGGGCTAGTAAATTTTGTTTTATCCTGATCCTCTGGGACAATCTGTATCTAGTTGTAGCCACTAAACCCATCTAAAACTGAGAAAAAAAAAAAAAAAAAAAACTTTTTCCCAGAAAGAGTGTCAAAGACCTGATCTATAAATGGTAAAAGAAAATGGTCCTTTTGAGTGGCTTTATTGAGTTCGATGTAATCTACACAGACTCTCCACTTTTTATTCTTATTAGGGACATTGACAAGCGAGACACCCACTGACTATTAGATATCGGATAAATAAAGTTAGCATTCAGGAGTTTTTGTAATTCTTCTTTCACTACCTCCTTTAGCGCAGGGTTCATGCAACACTGCAGTTGTCTAATTGGTTTGCAGCCATCTTTCAAATAAATTTGGTAAGTGCACAGGTTGAGATGAATCCATTTCATATCCTTATAGCCCCATGCAAATGCCTTTTTGTATTTATGTAACAGCCGTAACAGCTGTTTGTTTTTCTCAGCAGTCAGGTTGGGATTAATGTTCAAATACTTTCCTGGTTCTATTTCAACTGGATTGTTGTCAGTATGCAGAGTGGTTCTCATTTGTTCAAAGTTTATATATTCTACCTCCTCTTCCTCCCTTGAATTTTCAATAGAAGTGACAAAAAATGAGTTACTAATAAAGCCATTAATGATATCATCTTCTATCTCATCCTTGAAAAAATCGGCTTTTCCTAGAGTGAGGAACGGTAAGGAAAGATCTGATTCAGGCTCAAATTCATCCCACCAGGGATTTTTCAAATCCATATTTGGTATTGGGGGGTAAAGGTTAAGGTTCTTTGTAGCCTGACCATCTGAAATCATCATAGATCGGATCTGCATCCTATAAATGCATCTGCAGTGCCCAACCAGCATCTCCCTATAATCAAAGGACATCCCCACAGGTTGGATATGGTTTGTAAGATAAAAAAGTCAGTGAGATGCCTCCATGAAGTTATTGCGATTACTATGTCTTCCAATACCCCCTCAGGTTTAACATGGGACCTATATGCTAATTCAAGTACAGTAGGCGTATGTCTAAATTCATGTAGCCCTAGGGTGGTAAAGATGTCCTTTGTCATTGCATTAATGGTTGCCCCAAGATCAATCAATGTATTAGTTATGGGTTGGCCATCAATATAGACAGTAATAGTAGGGTTTCCTTGATCATTACACTTGGTTAAAATAAGTTGAGCAGTCATTAATTCAGACAATTTCCCCATCACGTGTATGGTAGCAGGGTCCTTAGGCTTCCTTCTAAGTTTCTTAATGCACAGATCTCGTATTGTTTTGGCATAAATAGGTACTTATTTAAGAGCTTGCAATAAAGGAATTCATACGTGAAAGTTTTGCAACTCCCTAAATAAATCGGATTCGGGTTGTGAGATCATTCCAATCTCAGTTAATCTCTTAAGATACGGAGGATCTTGAGTCATAACAATCGAATCGGCTGCTAAAGGTGTATCAACCTTACTTGAGTTGGTTGTTACAGGAGTAACAATTCTTCTCGGGTTGGTTGTTACAGGCATAATAGTTTGCTCTCTATCAGTTGTTACATGTGCAACATCCGCTTCAATTTCTATTGTACCTCCTTTGGAAGGTTCACATTCCTCCTCGGTAATAATAAGGGAGTGGTTTGGTTTAATCACTTACCCGACCATAGTTGAATTTCATTAAGTCCAATGGGAGTGATAAGTTAAGTCTCAAAGGTAGTTGGAGCCTCTATGCTCTGGGCTACTTTATTATTTGGTTTAGGGTTAGTTTGCACAGGTAATTGGGGTCGCACAGGCAATATAGGAACAAGAGTTTGGAAAAGGGGCAATTGTAGTTGCTGTTGCATTGGTAATCCAGATGGGACTGTACTTTGGGCATTCCCCCTCTAGTTCTAATTCTAAGGATATGGTTGAGATGGAGGATATTGAATAGATGGAGAGGGGGACCATTGGTTCCAGGGCAAAGGAAACTGTGTTGGAGAAGGACCATAGTATTTCCATGGATATTGTTGAGTGTTATATGCATTATTCCATGAATTAAAAGAAAAAAAATCTTGGGACATACGTGGAGGTCGTGACTACTATGGTCTCCTAGGTGAGATTAAATAAGAGGACTGAACTTCTTCGCTCGATTCTCTTCGCTCAATTCTCTAAGTACTTATTTTACTCTGGGAAGCTTTGGACATTGACTTGTAGAATGTTTGAACACACAAAAATTGCACAAGCTAATTTTGTTCATTTCACACTCCCTCAAGGGATGTTTCTTCCGAAAATTCAGATAAAACACAGCCAGAGATGTATTAGCTTCTCCTTGTGTCTTCTTGATCTATGTTGTTGTTATTTGGGAAGATATAGCGCTGAGGATGTCGATTTTGAAATTTTCAAGTAAATTCTCGATCTTTGCTCTGGTTGCTCCACTTGCAGATTTTTGTATTCGGGTGGAGGCATCTTAGATTGTGCTTCTTCCCTTTGACGATCCTCTAGAGCATCTCAAATAGATCTTTATGATTTCAGCGAATGGTTCCTGAGATATGTCCCCTCTTCCTAATAGATTCAGGGTATCAAGGCAATCATCCCTCATTCCTCTTATGAATATGGTCTTTAAGATCTTGTGATCTAAATCATTATGCTTAGACTTCTGCAAATTATAATGAAACCTCTCCACATAGTCATCCAATATTGTATCCTCCTTTGTTGTCATCCTGAATACTTCCTCTCCTAAGTCCCTGGTTCTGCAATAGTCTTGATACTTTGATAAAAATGTCTCCTTCATGTCGCTCCATGCTCGAATAGAAGCAGAGCCTAACCCCATGAACCATCTCAGAGCTGCTCTTTTTAGAGTAGCAGGGAATAATTTTAATTTTTGATCATCTAAAACACAGTCATAACTCCTACACAAGACATCAAATTCAAATAACAAGAGTGTCAGGGTCTTTACAGTAATTCCTTGAAAAGATGTAAGGATGATAAAGGAATATTTTTCATGGGAGCTTCGCCTCTGATATTCCCAGTTAGGAACTCAAAGGTGGTGACAATATCATGTTTTTTATTGTTGTTGTTATTGTTGTCCCCCATTGTTAGCCCTTCTAATCCTTGTTGTAACAGACTTTCTTCAAATTATTCTTGTGATTGTCTTGCAGGTGAAATTGGTAGCTCAAGCGCCTTCAGGGCTAGTTGTTTCACTGTGCTCCCTGAATATGGATATTGATAAACCAATAAGTGCTCTCATGTTTTAGGTTTTTGATGCCCCCCTTCAGTTTCCCCTTTTCCCTCAGTTCTAAGGTTCTCGTTACTAGCTTCCCCTTACCGCTCCTAAATTGGATGCTTAGTCTTGGGAGTGTTTTCACTAGCTTTAGAATGGTATGGTCCTGAGATAGAGGAATCACAGGTTTTTGTCCTTGTTATGGGAATAACAACTTTTTGTGGCCATGTTTTCCTTACGTCCTTTTGAAAACTTGATTGTTCTTTTTCTGCCCTTGAGATCAATTCATGGATAAATGTTTTCCTTCCCAAATCTACACTCTTCCTTTCCTTTTACGACCCTTTTTTCCTATGACTAATTAGAGTGGAGGGGTATTTTTGGTATTTCTTTAATTCCTACATTTGCACGCATGGATCCTGTTAAACAGTGGTGATCTCACCCAGGTATGTTAGAGCGATGCGTAGGTTCTTACCTTTCGTCTTACCGCCCATCAACTGAAGAGCTGAAGACATGCTTTAAGAAAACACCAAAATGCCACACCCTAAGTGCCCTAGTGATCACAATGGTGAGCCCACCCAAGTATATTAGAGTGATGTAAAGGTTCTTACCTCTCGTCTTACTACCTTGTGATTTTGGACTAGGAACACTCTATCATCAAACGAACAACTTGGTTGACTGTATCATCAACTGTCATCCCCAACAACAGCGCCAAAATGTAGTGTTGTTTTAATCAATCCTAATTGACCAACACTACAACCATTTAATCGTTAAACCAAGGTAGGTTTGTTATTTCAACGAACTTTGCACTATCTGTGCTGATACTCTACAACCAAGAGTGAAAATAGAAAATAGTAAAGAACGTCGTTGAATCAATTGCAAAAACTAAATGATTCATGCAGAAACTAAAACACTCTATAGAAATAAAATCACACTTCACAATTACCAGAGCAAAGGCGCGCCACACACGGTACTGATAACTACACCAGTTGGTCAACTACCATACTGCTAATCAAATCATTCGGTGTAACAACATATCATAATTCTAGAACTGAAATAGATATATTATTCAAGTTATGCAGTGACAACAAAAAACCATACAAACAATAAAAGAGAAACAATAATATACAACTACTCTACCGTTGCAGTCCCTGCTAAATAGGAGGACTATTCCTCCCTAGCAGGGTCGCAAGAATGAAAATGAGATTAGTTAAATAATCAACTGATAAACAACAACAACATCATTGCAGTGTCTTTGATATTAAAAACAATTAAAAGTTACAAGATCAAAATAACAGTACTCTCTATGTCGTCTCCCATACCTGAGGGATTAAGTTTCTCTTATAGTTATTACATTTCGAAAATCAGGAATAGATCAGTGATGAGAATCTCATGATTCTCATATTCATCATGAAATAGAAATCACTATAACTAGTTCCTAAATATGAATTCTATTCAAATACATCAATTAATATCATAATCGCTTAGATCTGTCACTTTCTAAATAAACAATTCATAACTTCCAATAGTTGTTGCATGGAATAGTACCCACAACTTTACCAGCTATAGTGTAACAACATCCTGCTGTCAAATGACAGTTTGGGATGTAACAGCAATCACTGGATAACAATAACCTTGTAACGACACCCGAGTTGTAACAATAGTAACCTGTAACAGCAACGCAGTGTAACAACAACACCTATAATAGCATCATGGTATAACAACAAGATATATAACAACACACAGAGTGTAACAGGAATCTGCTCCATATTTCTCTCGAGGTGATTAGCGCAACTGCTCATTCCATAACCTTGCAAGAACACCTGAAAAAGAGGAGAGGATTCAAAAGACTTCTCCAATGCTTACCCCAATTAGCCATAAAAAGGAATATTGCATCGTTATATTTAGCAAAAATGGCAAAATAGATTGTTCTTAATAAGGAAAAGGTGATTAACATGTAAAATATTGTTGGCCTGGAGGGAAAAATGATCAAAACTGGGGAAAGAAAGTATAGGAAATAGGTATAAAACTACATCCAACAACAGTACTACTTGAAGTTTAGGAGAAAATCCAGAAAATCTTATGGTCAAAAAGAGAAAATTACAGATGAATGACAAGACCCTTCAGCAATAATTTGAAGAGTTTTAATATCATTGTACTAGTAGTTGATTGGTTTGATCCAAGAACACATTGATTGACAATACTGATAATGCTAGAGATACTACTAATAATTAGACGCTGATATAATTACTTGGAAAACGTGAAAGAAAAATTTTGTTGGAAAGGAAGAAGATTTGAAGGCTTGTGCAATCAATAGTGAAGAATTTTGGCTCCATAAGGCATTTGATGAATTATTTGATGACATGTTGAATTATAAAAGTGATAAGAAGTCAACAAACATTCACAAGTAATTATCAAGTGAAGAAAAATCATCATAATCTACTTGTTATTGGTTTCTCAACACTAGAAAAACTTGAAAAGGAGATTGAAGGAGTGCCTTCACCACCCATGATAATGATAGAGATACTACTAATACTTAGACGCTGATATAAATACTTGGAAAACGTGAAAGCAAAATTTTGTTACGAAAGAAGAAGATTTGAAGGCTTGTGCAATCAATAGTGAAGAAGTTCGTCTCCATAAGGCATTTGATGAATTATTTGATAACACATTGAATTATAAAAGTGATAAGAAGTCAACAAACATTCACAAGTAATTATCAAGTGAAGAAAAATCATCATAATCTACTTGTTATTGGTTTCTCAACACCAGAAACACTTGAAAAGGAGATTGAAGGAGTGCCTTCACCACCCATGGCATCAACAATAGTAATGGAATCAACAACAAAAAAATATAGTGTTGGATCATTTTCTCTCCCAAGACATCAACAACAATAGTGATATCAATGAGAGCAACTATACTAGTACAAGGATGTAACAAGCATAAAAAGGCTAATATGCACACATATGTATAAATATATATATATACATATAATTTCTCACGTCTTTCTGTGTCTGTGTGAAAGAGAGAAAGAGAGAGAGAAGTGGTTTATAATATTATTACAATGCGTTAGGAGCTAGGTAGGGTCGGGAGTGGTTATTGTGCTTTATACATCAATATTGTTGAAGACATGTACATATGTATAGTAGCATAAAGTTAAAACCAAGGTTAGCTCAAATGGTCATCAACGAAATGTGAAATCTCTCCTAAGAGAGAGAAGTGGTTTATAAGATTATTACATTGAGGAGTTAGGAGCAAGGTAGGGTAGGGAGTGGTTATTGTGCTTTATACATCAGTATTGTTGGAGACTTGTACATATGTATAGTAGCATCAAGTTAACACCAAGGTTAGCTCAAATGGTCATCAACGAAATGTGAAATCTCTCCTAAAAGTTGAGGAGGTCATATGTTCAACTCTCTTGACCCCTTTAATATTAGGCTCTATAATCATAGCCAATAATTTACCATATTCACCATCCATGGGAAAGAGCACGAAAATATACTATTAAGTTAATAATGTAATTTTCTATATTATGATAATATTGTGATTTCTACTCATATTAAATGTGAAATCTCTCCTAAAAGTTGAGGAGGTCACATGTTCAACTCTCTTGACCCATAATCATAGCCAATAATTTACCATATTCACCATCCATGGGAAAAAGCACAAAAATATACTATTAAGTTAATAATGTAATTTTCTATATTATGATAATATTGTGATTTCTACTCATATTAAAGTCAGTCAAATATAAATATATACTTCTTATTATTCTATTTCATTATCATTACTCTAAACTTGCATGCATTATTGAGAAATATCAACATTTGTAAATCTACTTTTTTTAATTAAAATCTAATAAAAAAAATCAATCAATTATGTTTATTGTACGGACCTTTAAATTTATCCAATATCAAAATGAAACTTAAACATTACGAATTCTAAAGAGTTTCTCAGTTTTCTCTTATTTTTTTGTTTATGGCCCTTTAAATTTATCCAATATCAAAATGAAACTTAAACATTACAAATTCCGAAGAGTTTCTCAATTTTCTCTTTTTTTTTAATGAAACTTAAACATGAAAAATTCTGAATAGCATTTTATTTATCTTCCTTTTTTCTTATTGAAAGGTTTATCAAATGACACTTTCCCATGTTGTATATCTAATAATTCGATCATTACAATTACTTGAAAGGATAAACTAATCCATGCTTAAATGAACATATATTATTTTAAGCATGGCAAAACAATAGATTCATACGAGAGAGAATATTAGTGTCATAGTTGAGGATAAAAAGACTTTTAATGTATGAACAAGACTGCATGTTAATCTTTTCATACTATTATTACTTGAATGTTCAGGTAACCGCCATTAATTTTAGTTTATATGTCACTGAGAAACTTTAAGGTATGTCACTAATAAATCTTATCAGCTCCTATTTCTCAAACAAGAAGAAAATAGAAAGCATTCTCACATAATTATGGCCGAACTGAAATGGAATGGATAACTGAAATGGAATGGATGAATGAAGTCGAAAGCATTGTCACATAATTATTACCGAACTGAAATGAAATGGATGAAAAGCATATTGGCATTATCCAACACCGGAAAGGTGGAGAAACAAGTGCATTCACTAAAGATTGTTCAATTGGTCTAAAAAGTGTGTTCCACCAATGGCGATAGCATTTTTGGACTGGATAGCATTTTTGGACTGGATAGCATTTTATGGACTGGAGTTCAGTGGATTGAATAAATAAACTGCAAAATATATAAAGCATCTTAAAAGTGTTTGAAGAATCTAGGGCAATGAGGTGTAGAGTGATTTTTTGTGATTTGATAATAATTTGTGAAGTCATTTTCCAATTTGTCTTTGTTAGCTTAATCTTATTTTTTGTTTATTAATGCATGTGTGTTTCATCACGCTGCTATTAGAACATAAAACAAAAACACAAGATGTTGGCTCTTTGTCAGGTCAAAACCTCTCTTTTCTTGAGAGGAAAACCCTTCGGTTATTTTTCTCTTATTGAAGTCTTTTTTCTTGATCAATGCCAAACCCTAGACCTTTGACTAAAAGATCCTCCAAGCACAAGTCAAGTCCTTCCTTTTCTCTGCACTATGTTTCCCCGACGCTTTGTCCACCTCCTTCTGGCACTTCGTCTTTCTTCCGGCACTTCATTTTTCCTTCCGTTGTTAGTAGACCTTCTAGAGGGGATACCTTATCTTTAGTGATATCCTTCACCTAAGGATACTCCTTCCTTCTCTTGATCATCCAAGTTCCTTCTTGATGTATAGTGGTAGGCTTAGTGTGACATCACTGCAACTTGAATTCTTGCACGTGTGAGAGGTACCCTAGAGAATTAGTGTCATTTTCCTTCACTAGAGAGATAGGCTTCTTCGATTGACTTGGGAGGCCTTGTAGGCCTAGTTTCAAACCCAAACAACACTAATTCATGCACTGTTTGTCCCTATTGTCATACCAACAAACTTGACCACCCTTTCTTTGCACGTGTGATTGTTTCTATCCCTAGAAACAATCCTCTTCACTTCAGATTTTCTCCTCCTTCCTTCGCTACACTAGGAGAACTCTTCTTTGTCCTTCGCTACCCTTTCTCCAGCCTCTTTTCTTCGCAAATTTCAGAGACGCTTGGTTGACGTTGTAATGGAGTGGACAACATCTATTTATAGAGGATTGTCCCTTCTTTTAGGCCGACTTGAAGACTATTTGTAGGCCGACTTGTTATGCTTACTTCAGATGGCTTCTTCGATGGTGTCACATACTTGGAAGAGACTCTTTGATGATGCCTTTTCTTTGGAGAAGACGAATTTGCTTGGAGGAGTACCCTTTGACATCTAAACACTATACATGATGCAACATGCCCTTAAGGTCTTCAATATTTTCTTTTGACTATTTGACTCACTTATAGCACCTATAGCACTTTAACCTGTGATAGACCTATTTCAATGAGAAAGAAACTCATTGACATATTTCTTTTCTTTAATAAATACAAATATCAAAAGTACATTTATGAAGACCGAATCTTGTTACATTTCCTTCAACACTCTGTCTTAACTAGGGAGGTATTCATACAACATTACAAGGTGTTTGGCTATGTTTCAATCTTGAAGAATTCACATAAGAGAAATCAGATTTGCAATCCGTCTGTTATAGCATCATAATAGCCAACATTGTTTTCATAGCAAGGCCTTGATTGACATCTCTATCTCTCAGTAGATTAGAACACAATGTTGGCGAGACCAATGACTTATAGAAACCTTAGTCATTGTCTCTCAAGGTACATACCCACCTAGGTGTTCACTGAGTATGACCTTATAGGACTATTCTTGTCTTGGGTTCCTAGACCTCAAAGAATATTGGTCCTCTTGCCTACTCTTGTCTTGGATGCCCTACATATCCTCAAAGAGTATCGGATGCCAGATGATTACCCAATCCTCTCATTCTTTCTTCCCAAGTGAAGACAAGAATGTTGTGTCTATCTTGTGTCTATGTATCCATTCATGGACTTCATCTAGACTTACGGTTGTTAGTCTTGGTCTAGTGCATGACACATGAAATGGAAAACACATTTGTCACTCTTTTGTAATCAAGGGTGATCCAAAGCTCCCTCTTGATCAGGGATTTGTCAGAGCTCCCTCTTAACTAGGGACTCTTTCATTCATCAACAACTTCTTCTTCATGGGTCCTTCAGCTGCTTGATCTCATTCCTTTATTTGATGTCATGAAGTCTTTGTTCAAACTTCTTCTAGGTAGGGCACCATCCATCGATCACTTTCCTTCCTAGTTTGTCATGTCATTGCTTCCTTCGTGGAAAGTAGCTTTCTTGTCATACATTAGGTTTTTTTGTCATCTAGCTACTCCTTTGTCATTTTTCCATGCTTCACAGAATACTCGTCTCATGAATGCTTCGTTGCACTTGCTTGTTTACATGCTTCGACCTAATATCCCATCATGACTTCATCCTGATATTGCTTCAACATTAATTGGTTCTTTCGCTGGATGGCTTCTTCATCATCACATCTTCGTAGAGTAGAATCAATTATCTACATCTTTCATATCTCCAAGGCCTTCATAGATGTCAAGGGTCCTTCCTTCCTTTGTTAGAGTTGTCTTGCCTTCTTTCGAGGAATATCTTCAATGGTTCTTTGTCAGATAGTGATTCTTTGTGATCATGGTGTTCTTCACATGGTTGATCTCTTTCTTCATTTGCTTCTTCTTAAATAGATTGGTCAACCACCTTATGCTCCTTGTGGGAGCACTTCTTCATTGCTTTCTTCCTGGACTAGTCAGCATTTATTCTTGTTTCTTAGTCAACAATCTTATACTCCTTATGTGAGAATATCCTTTTGTTGACCTTCATTGCATTGTAGTACATGCCTTCGAGCATGTCCTTGGTGAAAGGGATTATTTCATACTTGATCGTGTTATATAACTATTCCCATGACTCAATAATATACATATTATAACATGACTAAAATTTGATGCATACATACGTCATCTTGATTCTCCTTTGATTGGATTGGCCCTTCTTGCTTCATCTTAGCTTGCCTGCATATCATCCTTTTCTTGAATCCCATGAATGGGATTCCCAATGAAACATTTTCTTTGGTTCATGAACCTTCTTTTGAAGATTTCATCATAGGATCTTAAAGACCCTTGCCTTGCAAATGTTTCTTTTCTTTTGATGATGGATGTCTTCTAAGATTCTTAATCATGATCAATTTTCTTTCAGCGTGGATGAGGTCCTATACTAGGTATGCTCCTTTTACATGAATATCTTGAGCTATATCTACCATGCTCCTATATTCTAGAACATATTTCTAATCATGCATTTTGTTCTCATTGTAAATGATAATTTTACATGAGTATCTAGAACTCTATGTACTTCATGCTTCTAGATTCTAGAAGATGTTTTTAGCCATGCAATTTTTATTTTATTCCTACATGCTCCTATCCTACTCAAAACCTTGAAAGAAGACTTTAAGTGAAGAGTTCTACTTAGTCACAGTTGAGATCCAAAGGATCTTCCTTCTTTTGTTGTTTTATTCTTCTTTCACCTCTTGAGTCATGTGAGTTTTCTCCCTTTTTATTTTGTTGTTGTTGTCTTTAAGCTTAGGAAAATTCCTTTTGTAGTTTCCATATTCTTGGCATCCATAGAATTGGATTTTGGACATATCTTTGTTGTTTGTTCTTCGTGGACCAAATTTTCCAAATTTTTCCTCTCTTGGCCATGGTAGAAAATGCTTTCTCCTTTGATCCCACATCTTCTTTTGCTTTAAGTCTGGTTTCCTCTGTCTTGCATAGAGACCACATTTCACTGAGTGTGGTTGCTTCCTTCTTGGCATATATGCTCAATACCCAATCCTCAGGTAGAGAATTGAGTACTACAGTTGTCATTTCTCTGTCAGACATGACTTCCCCAAGCTCTTCAAGTTGATCCCTCATCTCAAAGATCTTCATGAAGGAGGGAGCTATTCCTTCCTTGGATATCTTCATATTGTACAATTCATTTGTTAGAGATATCACTTCTCCGACTGTGGACACTAAAAATAGCTCTACTAGTTTATCATAAATTTCTTTTGATGTTTCAAATTTGGAGACATAAGGAATGAGAGAGCCCTTGATAAATTCTATTAGAATCCTTTGAGCTCTTGTCTCATTCTTATTGTACTTGTCTAAGGCTTGGTTTTATTCCTTAGCAGGGATAGTGATATTCCCTTTGACATGTTCTAGAAGTTCATTCTCTTTGACAAGAAATCGGTTCTCTTCTTCCATGCAAGAAAGTTATTGGTACCTACCAATTTGTTGCTTTCCTTGCAAGAAGACATTGATGTATACTCAGAAGGGGACATATCCTTACTTGATATATTTTGAAATGTAGTTGACTTCTTTTCTCCTTAAAGTCTTGATGGCTTACTTTCCTTGAATCTTGATGTTCCTCAAAGTGTCTTCTCCAAGTGAGCTTGCTTGATGATGAGACTTGCTTGATGATTTGTGGCTTGATCTAGGTCCCTCTTTGATTTGCTCTTCTTTGTAGGTGACTTTATATAAGGCTCTTCTTCTAGCTTTGTAGTCTCCTCTCATGAATGATAGATGATAGACCTTGTCCTTGATGTGATAGATAATTCTTGGCTTGATGCTTCAACTTTTGTATATGTCCTTCCTTGATGAGTCACCTTATGAGTGTTCTTAAGATGCCCTTTCCTTGATGTGTCACCTTAGCTCTGATACCACGTTCAAGAATCTAGGGCAATTAGGTGTAGTGATTATTTTGGACTAGATAACAATTTGTGAAGTCTTTTTCCAATTTGTCTTTGTTAGCTTTATCTTATTCTTTTCTTATTAATGCATGTGTGTGTGCTTCATCAAAATGCTACCAGAACATAAAAAAGAACACAAGATGTTGGCTCGCCAAGACCTCTCTTTTCTTGAGAGGAAAACCCTTTGGTAAGTTTTCTCTTATTGAAGCTTCTTTCTTGATCAATGCCAAAACCTATACCCTTGACTAGAAGATCCTCCAAGCACAAGTCAAATCCTTCCTTTTCTCTGCACTATGTTTCCCTGGCACTTTGTCCACCTCCTTCCAACAATTCGTTCCCTGGCACTTCGTCCTTCTTCCGGCAATTTGTTCTCCCTTCCACTATTAGTCCTTCTAGAAGGGATACCTTATCTTTATGATATTCTTCACCTAGGGATACTCCTTCCTTCTCTTGATCATCTAAGTTCCTTCTTGATGTATAGTGGTAGGCTTAGTGTGACAACACTGCAACCCTAATTCTCGCACGTGTGAGAGGTACCTTAGAGAATTAGGGTCCTTTTCCTTCGCTAAAGAGATAGACTTCTTCGCTTGACTTGGGAGGCCTTGTAGGCTAAGTTTCAAACCAAAACAACACTAATTCATGGACTGCTTGTCCCTACTATCATACCCACAGACTTGACCACCCTTTCTTTGCACGTGTGACTGTTTCTAGCCCTAGAAACAATGCTCTTCACTTTGGCTTTTCTCCTCCTTCCTTCGCTACACTAGGAGACCTCTTCTTTGTCCTTCGTTATCCTTTCTCTAGCCTCTTTTCTTCACAGATTTCAAAGCTGCTTGGTTGATGTTGTAATGGAGTGGACAACCTCTATTTACAGTGAATTGCCTCTTCTTTTAGGCTGACTTGAAGACTGTTTGCAGGCCAACTTGTCATGCTTACTTTGGATGGCTTCTTCTTTGGTGTCACACACTCGGAGGAGACTCTTTGATGGTGCATTTCTTTGGAGAAGAATTGACTTTTCTTAGAGGAGTATTCTTTGACTTATAAACATATACATGATGCAACATGCCCTTAAGGTTTTCAACATTTTCTTTTGACTATTTGACTCATTATGCAACATGCCCTTAAGGTTTTCAACATTTTCTTTTGACTATTTGACTCACCTATAGCACTTTAACTTGTGCTAGACTTATTTCAATGAGAAAGAAACTCATTGACATATATTATAAAAATAATATTTCTTTTTTTGAATAAATACAAATACCAAAAGTACATTTATGAAGACCGAATCTAGTTACATTTCCTTCAACAAAAGAAGATAAGAGGTTCATATTTTTTTCCTTAAGGTGGAATGACCACCAGTGATTTATGTTTAAACTTCCAATCCTTAGAAGTTTGATTCTATAAACAAATTGTAAACACAAGACAATGGATAGAATATGGTGCATCATCTAATGTATTCACAAGATGAGGGATTATTTGACATAATTATTATATGAATGTGTTCCCAATCACCACTAGTTTCTTAGTGTATGTTTATAAGAAACTACAGGGGTATTAAACATACTTGTAAGTATTGTTAACTCTATCATTACTCAATCCATGGTACTATGAAGAGGAGAACATAGTAATTTCTACTATATAATTATGACCAAAATGAAATGAAATGAATGAAACTATATTGGTGTCCGGTGTTGGCACTTATATTGATCCATTCTATCATAGAAAAATAGAGAAGATTATGCAAGTGCATTTACTAAAGGTGTTTGATTAGTTTATATGAAAAGATTGCTCCAAAAAAGGCAACAGTGTTTTATGGACTAGAGTTTAGTGAATTGAACCTCTAAACTGCAATGAAGATAATGAAAGAAAAGATGAGAGGTTCCTTTAAAACATCTCTCGAATATCTATTTTTGCTTGAGGTGGCATTAACACCAATTGTTTATGTTCAAAGTTGAAGTTCCAATGGGGAAAATGTCGACCTTGGGAATAAATCGACAAGGGTCCAGAAATTGGAATTGACAAAAATTAGGAAAAATTTAAAAAATACAGAAATATTCATTTAAAAAAAAAAAAACTAGCATCTAAAGTATCCACAACATCAAATAAATGCATTTCCACATAAACATGAAAAGAAATCTAATATATAATATGTGTAAAAGGTCTAGTGCTACATCACATATCAAAATAGTGAAACAATTCTTGAATCCCAAGTTCGGACTCAGGCTCAAATCTCAAGAGTCAAAATATCAACAAAAATATAAGACATGTATATCATGAGTCATCTACACGTCATAAAGTAATCACTATCAGTCACTGATATCCTCTTCCCCTTTTATGAGAATATGGAATGGGTTTTCCTTTTCCTCTAGAGGAAGAAGGCCCTGCACCTAGGGCTACAAATGGACTCTATCATCCTCTAGAAGCAAAAAAGGAGGTAGCCTCTATCCTCTGCTACTGTCCATCCTAGATGGTGTCACCTACTCCTCATTCTCCTCCTACTTTGCCTCCTGACCCTCCTCCTCCTCCTCTACCTCCGGCTCTCTGTCCCCTACAGCTGCTACCTCCTCTGCCTCTAGTGCCTTTGGATCCACATCTAACCAATCACGGATCGATTCCATGGCAAGCCTCTCATTCTTAACCCTCCATGTAGCAGTGGTATCAATATTGTCTAATGAGATATTCTCTAATGAGATGACTTCTACATCAGGAGTTTTCTGAAGTTGTCTCACCCACAATCGAAGATTGTAGTAGATGTAGACCATGTAATTAAAGCATTGGGACTCCAATTTGTATTAGGGTCATAGATTGTAAATTAGTACTTAGAAATTTTAAATATTAAAAATAATAAAATGAATTCAAAAATTTAATTGAATTTTTTTTACCTATTGCATTTTTAGCTGTGTATTTTTTCAAATACACTTCAGTTACGCTCATACCCAGAGGAACTGCCTGTTTGGTTGAGCATTCAAATGACAAAATTTTGGAGACGAGGTACTTTGCCACCATAGCTTGTCCACCAAGCATCTACAAGTTAAAATCAAAATGAGAAACATGAAAAAAAAATAATAATTAGAACATTGAAATTCTAAACTTGAAGTAAATTATGAGACAACGAGTTATGAAATTTGAAAGTTGAAACAAACTGAAGCTTACCTGGCATTTTGGTCGTCCTATTCTTAATAGCCATGGTAAAACCAAATGTGCCACCTGACATCCTACGTAGCTCCATTTCTTTAGAAATTTCTTCATGTTCTTGCTCAGATGCCACCATCCTCTCAACACAAGTGAGGAATCCATTCATCACCTCAACATCAAATATGAAGCAACATGAGTAAGAAAATGAGGGGTTGAGGTCGATACCTACAACATGAATGGGACGATGGAGGGTATTGTTCCATCGCTCATCAATCACTCTCCATACCAACTGTTGTTTCTCTAACCCCTCGTCTCCCTTATCTTCATAATAGGCACAAATGGCTTCTTTAGCCCTATCCATGACCTCATACAAGTAGCCCATTGCGGGCTTGTTTCCATCAACCAATTGAAGAACCCTTACCAAAGGTTTTAAAATGGAACACATCTCCTCTACTCCTACCCAAAAGCTCTGATCATATCAAAACTAGTCTACATATGCCCTCTCCCTTTGGTTTGCAGCTAATAGATAAAGCATGTCAATCTTGTGAAATAGGTTTTGAAATGGCACACATCTCCTCTACTCGTACCGAAAAGCTCTGATTTTATGAAACTAGTATGCATATGCCCTCACCCTTTGGTTTACGGCTAATAGATAAAGCATGCCAATCTTGTGAAATTAACATGCTCTTCACATCCCACATAGAATTCAACAGCGCCTGAAGAGATATGAAAGTAGTGGCAAATCATGTAATGGCAGGACACACCAACTCTTTGTTGTTGGTGAATCTTCTCATCAAACTAAGCACAAATGCGTGATTATATATAAATTTTATTATGCTCTTGGAAAATTCAACAACATCCCTCACAAAAGGAATCTTACCTATATTCTCCAACATCAAGTCAATACAATGAGCAACACAAGGTGTCCAAAACAAGTTAGAATACCTCTCCATAAGAAACCTACCAACAACATAATTTGCAGCATTGTCTATTATGACTTAGACAACATTTTGTGGACCTACTTCCTAAATGAAGGTGTCCAACAACTCACATAATAAATGTGTATCTTTAATGTGTGAAAATGCATCAAAAAATTTCATACACATTATCACCTTAGGACAACTAACCAAGTAGTTAAGGGTCCTAGCCTTCTGCTCAGTCCAACCATCTGACATCACTATGAATCCAATGTGTTCTCATGATGCCCTAAACATCTCTAATCTAGCAGCACAATCAACCTTTTCATTTTGAATCAATTCTGCAAAGGTAGTGGCTGTGTACCTTAAGCCAACAACATCAATTATAGGTTGGTAGAATGGGTTGGTCTTGGCACTGTTGAAAGGAATGTCACTCCATAGAAGACACTTACTAGCCAACCTATCATCTTCCGCCTTTTTTTTAAAGTGTCGATTTGATGCCTGGCTATGCACCAAGTGTGGTTATAGGAACAAAACAAAAATGAGAAAGATGAGGAGTTGGGTCATGTGGGTGTGAAATGTGATGTTGAAGAACCACTCTCACTTCCCCCCACTCCTTAGGCCCCTACAAGTTGCATTTTTACCACTTCCATGTTGTCTTTTCCCTCATCTTTATTAATCAATGATTTAATGGCCTGCAGATGATTTCTCGAGATGGATTTTGGCAAAGTTCCCCAAATGGAATTTTAATCTATTAACACCCCCTGACATATGCTTGGCCCACAACTTGCAAGTCAAATATTGTCTATTGACACCCCCAATATCGGGTATAGGATCAGGTTCACCATATTCCCACACAGGGTCCAAATTCCTCGACATTTTGTTTGAAACTTTGAACTGGAATTTGAATCTAGGGCACAAAAAAAATGAAAAAAAAAAAAAAAAAAAA
>APFE030342099.1:40530-94500 GCA_000404065.3 Pinus taeda | reverse complement strand
GCTTGGCGTATATCCTTACGCCAAAATACTACTCTACGTCTTGGTTGGGCCAACTTGCAGCAGGGGGTGGGGTTAGGACCAAACCCCATTTATATCCAGAGGTAACTAGAGGATATTTGGAAGAATTAGAAAAGCTGGTACCTGACAGGGAGGAATGTGCAGCTGTGCGCCTTGAAATAGGCAGATACTTCAATGGCATTGGTTTGTAAGGTAACTTCCATGCAATGGACGACAGAGATAGATTTGATACTCTCACATGGTGGGAAACATATGGCGGCCAGGGACTTTTGCCAAAATTGGCAAAAAAAGTTATTTCACAGGTTGTAAATACTTCTTCTGCAGAGAGGTGTTGGAGCACCTACAGCTACATACACAATGTGAAAAGGAACAGACTCAATGAAAACCGAGCAGAAAGCTTGGTTTATGTGCACTACAACTTGAGGTTGTTGAGTCATCACTGTGATCAGGCTTATGAGGATCCCACATATAAAATTTTGGACAATCACCCAGAGGATGACAATTTGGAGGATGGCATTGTACATATTGAAGAACTGGAAGAGGAACTTGTAAGGGATGAAGATGATGCTTCCATGCCACCTCCACCTCCACCTCCACCATCCAGTAGCAGTGCTCGAGGTCCGAGTCTTGTTCCATTGCTGCCGCCACCTTCATCTACACCCTCACGTGGAGGTTCTAGTTCTGGTCGTCGGTCTGTGCGGGAGACTCCGAGAAGACCACCACGACCTCCTTACACTCCTGGAGACTCTCGTGGCAAGGGCCACATGTAGATTTATCATTTACAGTTTACTTGTCTTTTTTAGTTTCTATTGGACTTTAGTTTTAACTTTTTATAACTGTTGAGTTTTGAGTCCTTGACTCTTGACTCTTGACTCTTTCATATCATAATGATATTTTTTGTAAACAATATATCACTGTGACAATGAAAATTTGAAGTTTGAAGTTGGGCCTTGGCAATTATAACTCATTGGTAATGATTGTGAATTTTGAATATGATGCTTCGTGAAGGACTAAAGTTGTTTCATTTCATTTCATTATTCATGTTTCATTTTATAAATTTATAACATTTCATATCATGTTAACAGTTAGAAGTTAGGACTTAGAAATATCTAAGATATTACTTCTTGTAATGGTTAAACTTAGGTTACAAGTACAACTTTTGGTGATCAATGATGATAAATGCTATTGAATTTCAATTTTAAAAACTTGAAGTTGAAACTTAAAGATTGAATGTGATGAATCATGATTCATGAGACTCAATATGTTGCAGTTGTAATATGTGTAAAATTACTATCTTCTGGACATGGTTGATGACGATTATAATTTCTAGATGATTGATGTGATATGGTTCAATGATCAATCTATGTTTTTTTATGTTTTTTATGTCTAATTCATCATTCTACATGTTTTTGTTGACATATATGTATCAAAAATTAAAAAATATAAAATATATATATATTTTTAAAAAATCGCTCCCGGATTCGCTCCCAAACCGGGAGCTTCTGAAAATGGTCGCTCCCGCTCCCGCTCCCAAGTAACATTGGTACATCATGTTATGCATTGCTTCTCTTATGTGCACTATGTTGCACTGGACAACATGTACTCATTGCTACTCCCTTTGTTGTATAAATGTTGCACCATGTACCATTGTTGTGCCATGTACCATTGTTGTTATGACTGTGTTCTTTTTAGGTCATCACTGTGGCCCATGTCAGCCCTAAAACATACCCACAAAGTCCCTTAAATAGTTGCAGCTTCCTCCACAAGTATCCTCTACCTCCACACCACTGATCTGAGTAATTTAGTACCCTGAAACAATCCTATGCATGCCTTGATTTGGGGTGTTAAGGCTTGCGGCCTACTCAAAACAGAGATACATGTCCATAAAATGCGCCCCAATAGACCTGCGGTCTTACCTCTTCATACTTAGCCTGTGTGAAGGTAAAAACATCTAAACAACTCCCTTCTTTGCTGCGGCTAAGTAGCCTCTGATGACTGTAGTTAGGGCATCCTTTAGACGACGAGTTAGGGAGCCTCTTTACTGCAGTTAGGGTCACCCTTGGGACAACGTATTAGATGGGGGGTTGTCTTCCTTGATAGCGTAGAGGATTAGGGAATCTCTTCTTCACAACATGACTGCATCCTAGATCTAGGTCATGCATAGAGATGTCATGAGGTAGGGCGCTGCTAGGACTGTGTTTAGACTTCATGCTTAGGCTCCTTTCCTCCTGCGTCTAGGGCTTCCTCCTCTTAGACTTCTCTTCCACTAAAACCCAAAACAAGTGGAGAGAAATCAAGAGTGAAGTGTGTGTACAAATGACTATCAAGTCACCTCCTTTTATACTAAAACGTTGAGCACACATGGGGGTTATTTGGTTGTTGGCCGACCTTGACGAATTGTCCCATAACACAAATAAATTCATATCTTCATGAATACTTATCGAAATTGGATGATCTTTAGATCAATCCTACACCTCTCGATGAGAGGGATCCAAGAAAAATATCAGCTGCCATAAATAAGATGACCCACGTGGAGTTTGGCCATGGTTGTCAAATTTAACACTCCCTCTCAACTAGGGAGAACTCCATCCGCTGATCCATCTGCCAGAGTTGTACTATCTCTGCCTTTATTGCCCTGCACTTCTCTGCTCTGCTTTTGCTTTGCTCCGCTATATTGAACCATGAAGAAGAAGAATTGATCGAGAATGTGTCATACCATTCTCTACTGACCCGAAGTTAGACCGATATCAAGAGAGTGTGTTATACCACTCTTATTGATCCCAGACCAGTTCCAAAAGAGAGTGAGTTATATCACTCTTACTGACCCGAAGCCAGTTTCATTGATCCCAGATCAATATCACAAGAGAGTGTCTCAAACCACTCATACTGACCTGAAGTCAGTTTCATTGATCCTAGATCAATATCAAGAAAGAGTGTCTCAAACCACTCATACTGATCTCAGATCAGTTCCAAGAGAGAGTGAGCTATACCACTCTTACTGACTCGAAGTCACTTCCAATTGATTCCAGATCAATGTCGGTCATCCTAGCATAGGGAGTACGTTAGATACACAATGCATCCATCGGTACTGCTATGGTCCCTATACTCATTTCCTTGCTCATTGGACAAATGAGAGGTACTTCCCATGAGTCCTAGACTGCATCGGTAGGATGCCTTGATAGGAGAACCAGTATCTTGCCCACAAGTCGCCACCGGGTATCACAGGGGAGGGATGAACCATTGACTCTATACACAACGCACCACTAGGGGAGGGTGAGTCGCCCTATGGTCGCTTGTTGCTCCAAGAAGTACCCCAAGCCCCTGGGAGCTCCCAGAGCTCAATGCATGCATCATACAGGATCCTCATAAGAGGGTCTTTGAACGAATCCAAGTCGTTCTGGAAAGTCAGAAATTTGACCTTTCCTCGGGGCTTTGATAGAATGTCTATGACCTGCACATCAGTCCCAATGCGATGGAGCCTTCTTGCTCATCGATGTACCATATCCTAGATAAAGTGGTACCTGATGTCTATATGCTTGGAGCGATCATAACACATGGGATTCCTCAACAGTCGAATCCACCTCTAGTTGTCACTGAAGATCACGGTGGTATCCATCATGTGTCATTAGCTCACTGAAGAGCTTTCTCAACCAGGCAGCTTCACACGAGGTCATACTTGTAGCTATGTATTCGATCTCAGTGGTGCTCAAAGCAATCATCTTCTGCTACCTTTTCATCCAAAATATCGAAGCATAACCCAAAGAGAACCAACACTCAGAAGTGCTCTTGCGATCCTCCACACTGCCTTCCCAGTTAGCATTCGAATAATCATGTAGCTTTACATTTCCGACAGTGTATCTCAATCCATGAGAGATTGTGCCCTAAGATATCTCAGAAGATTCTTGGCATCAATCTAGTGAGGCTCAACCATATATGAGCTCAACATGATAATTGCAAAACATATATCCGGACGGGAGTTCACCAAGAACATCAATGCTAAAATGAGTTTATGAAACTCAGACGCATTTTCCAAATTAGGTCCGGCATACCTACCACATAACTTATGAAAGTTAAGATCCATCGAGGTAGTCACAGGCTTGCAGTTCACCATTCCAAATCTGAAATCCAACTCCCTCTTACTTTTGCAAATGAGAGGGTTTGCACTTGTCAGAAAGAGGTTGTCCTCATAAGGTGCCAGTATGAGAGGTCTATCATCGACAATCTTCAAGCAATGGTTTGGACTGGCTTCACTCCTAGTGAATCTCAACTTCATCAGACAACTATCAATCCTCTCGTATCAAGCCCGGGATGTTAGCTTTAAATCATAGAAAGCTTTCTTCAACCTTCATACATGAGATTCCTGATCATGAATGTCAAACCCCTCGAGTTGTTCCAAACCTGTGGACCTGCTACATGAGGGGAATGGTCCCCTTGTAAGATTTTCCTTCGGTACATCTCGAACATGTGCCTTCATGCTCTTCTTGAATTCAAGAATCCCTGTCACCATTTGACTTACATCGAGTAGGGTCCCATAACAAGTAGACCTCCAGTGCTATAGATGAGATGTGTCAACTGAAATGGTCCCCAATGGACTTCCTACAACTTGATACAAATTGCCAACCCTGAACCCATGAGTAAAAGCATCTTTGAAAATTTCATTTTCAAACACGTACCTTTCCATCGATGAATTCCACCCTGAAACTTTGACTTCCATTGCCGAAATGGACACCAGGTCCTTCTTGCGATCAGGTACATAAAGAGCTTTTTTTAAATGAATCGAATTACCCTCATTCAATTGAGAGGTAACATTCCCTACACCCTTTCGAGGATAGGTGGCATTGACTCCAAGTATAATCCCCCGATTGTTTCCATCTCTACCAAATTAGAGAAAGCACCCTTCTATCTGATGAGGTGCCTTGAAGCACTACAATCAATAAGCCAGATTCCTAAAGAGTCTGGAGGAGAGGGCCAACATAAGATAATGCTTCTCTATCTTATTAGAAACAACATTTGGTTCTTCGTACTTGGGGTCCCTTGCTTTCTTTGAAGAGTCAGCTATTTCCTTGATGACCTGCATTACCTGTCATTCCTCCGATCATTGAAGATGTCCCTGGAATGATTGTTATCATTATCAAGTTATGTGTCCCTACCATTCGGACACTCCTTCGTATAATGCCTGAACTTATTACAAACAAGGGCCTTTCCTTCCACCCTTAGATCTAGACTTCCCATTGAAGTGATCTTTAGGTAGGCCATCAGATGCTTCTATTGGGCCACTTGGATAATATTCTCTGCTTCGACTTCACCCTTGGTGAATTTGAAGAGGGATGAGGAATCCATTGATCCTTTTGTCCTTTCCAACTGTCTCCGGTGATTGCTCTTTTACTCTTGCTTGGGCTTTGTCTTCACCTTAGCTCTGATACCATGTTAATTTTAGGTATGTTCTATGCTTAGAGCAATTTATTTCAATTTTCACAGTTAGCTCAATATCATTTCCAGATTAGCAATCACATCAGCATAGTAGTAAATTGCAGATAGAACATAAGCATAAATCGCAGAAGACAAGCCAAGACAAGAGGACACAAGATGTGGCGCTTGGCAGGGACAAAACCCAATGTGGGGAAACTCTTGATCAATTCTTCTTATATGTTCTTCAATAGTTCAACAGAGAGAGAGAGAGAGTACATATACAACATAAGTCAACACTTTGACTTATCTAAATAAGAGCATAGATCACCTCTAAGAAGATGATACATCATGAGGTAGGTGAACTCAGTTGAAGACATGTTGCTTCAACTGATTCTCCAAGGTGACTCCATCACCATGCTGCACCTATCATTGTGCTGCACCTCATCATCATGCTACACCTCACTGTGCTACACCACGCTACACCCATCATCACTATGCTGCATCTCATCGTGCTTCACTAATCATGACTGTACCCATCACTGTACTGCTGCACTATGCTGAGCTCTTCATTGCACTATGTTGCAATACCTCATCATCCTGCTGTTGCAATACATTCTTGCTGCTACTATATGTCCATCATTACCATGTTATCCCATTGCTACACCAATGTCCGGCAACACTGATCTACACCATGCTGCACTATCACTACTACTGTGTGCACTATGCAGCACTGTACATCATGCTATGCATTGCTGCTCCTATGTGCACTATGCGGCACTGTACAACATGTACTCATTGATGCTTCCATTGCTGTATCAATGCTGCACCATGTACCATTGCTGTCCCATATACCATTGTTGTTATGATTGTGTTCTGGTTAGGGCATCATTGTGGCCCATGTCACTCCTAAAACATACCCACACAGTCCCTTAAATAGTCGCGGCTTCCTCCACAAGTATCCTCTGTCTCCATGCTACTGATCTAAGTACTTTACTACCCTGAAACAATCCTACGCATGCCCTGATTTGAGGTGTTAAGGGCCGCGGCCTACCCAACCCATCCTCCAATGCTGACGGCCTGCTCAAAACAGAGATACATGTCCATAAAATGTGCCGTAACAGACCTGCGGTCTTACCTCTTCATACTCAGCCTGCATGTAGGTGAAAACTTCTAAACAACTCCCTTCTTTGTTGTGGATAAGTAGCCTCTATTGACTGCGGTTAGTGCATCCTTTTGACAGCAAGTTAGGGAGCCTCTTTACTGTGGTTAGGGTCACCCTTGGGACAATGTATTAGATGGGGGTTGTCTTCCTTGATAGCATAGAGGATTAGGGCATCTAAATTCACAACATGACTGCGTCCTAGATCTAGGTCATCCGTAGAGATTTCATGAGCTAGGGCTCTGCTAGGACTGCGTTTAGACTTCATGCTTAGGCTCCTTTCCTCCTATGTCAAGGCTTCCTCCTCTTAGACTTCTCTTCCACTAAAACCCAAAACAAGTGTAGAGAAATCAAGAGTGAAGTGTGTGTAAAAATGAATATCAATTCACCTCCTTTTATACTAAAACGTTGAGCACACATGGGGGTTATTTGGTTGTTGGCCGACCTTGATGAATTGTCCCATAACACAAATAAATTCATATCTCCATGAATACTTATCGGAATTGGATGATCTTTAGACCAATCCTACACCTCTCGATGAGAGGGATCCAAGAAAAACATCAGCTGCCATAAATAAGATGACCCACATGGAATTTGGCCCTAGTTACAAATTTAACACTAACACCACCCAACCACCTTGAAGAGTTCTTAGGCCACTACCTGAAGGTATCTCCAATCACCCTGAAGAGTCGACGGACCACGTTTCACAATTTTCAGACTGGATCTTCCTATGTTATTAATCAATATAAGATAGTTATATAAAATATATAATGTAAGAGAATGTTGCACTGTTCACAATGAATAACTTGTGAAGTCCTGCAACTATATTGTTGATCAATGCATAATACTGATCACACTGCACAACCCTACTCAATCTAACCACTGCACAACCCTGCTTAATCTAACCACTGCATTATCCAACCATTAATGACTGCACAAATTGTTCACTACTCACTGCTCAAACTGATCCCACTGATAACTACTCAGTTGCACATCTGAAAACAAAGTTGTACCAAACCAATCAGCCTACAATGGTCAATGTACCACATTGCTCATGTAAGGCTAAGCATCACATGCTCATGAAGCAGTTATTACGTCACACTGATTTTCATTGTACCAAACTGCTCATAATTGCACAATCATTTCACACAACTATCAAATGATGGCACAAACCTAGACACCTCAGGTCATCCCTATGACTTGCTCGCAAAGCTCTTAGGCTTGACACAAGGAGGGCTACCAGCATATGTCTAATTGTTGGTGCTTAGATATTCAATGCCCTGGAGCCATCATCACTTACTGTAGTCACATAAAGTCACTGTCCAATAGTGGTGCCACAAACCCACTGTATTATTGTTACATTAATGTTGTCATATCAGAGAATTATATCAACTTGTGTTGTTGTCAATTCAACAAGTAACCAATCCTACTAACGTAAGGGTTCTTAAATGCATGCTACAATGTAAGGGTTCTTAAATGCATGCTACAATATACTTGACAAGACCCAGTACTTCTAGGTTACTAATTCAAGGTCAAGGCTAAATGTCAAGTTAATAGGCCATGTCAATGTCATTATCTACTAGTGCAATCCGACGAAACTCCTATACTAATTCTACTAGTTGCAAATGATCAATGTATCAATATCCGATCATGTCATCAATCATTTTTTATTACAAAAATCAAGTTTATTAGTCAATTCATTTGCCAAATTAATGTAATGTTCCTTTTTCTTGTGTTCCTTATGACATGGTTAAGATGGACTTTCAGAGTTGGGGGCAGACAACTCACAGGGGCAGGCTGGTCTCATTAGTGGGCCTAGGGGCATTTGGAGGGGTTTTGAGGAGTTTCTATGAGGCCCGATGGCATTCGCTTGGTATATTCCATCATCCACAGAATTTTCCTTTCATCCCATTGCATTCTGACAATTTTCAAAAAATAGTTATTATTGGGTCTGACTCAATCAATTATGCTTAAGGTGGCATTCCAGAAGGAATAATTGACAGAACACCTTAGTGTAATAGCTCATTGGAACCAGAATGAGAAGATATACAGGATGAGATTGTTAGATATAAGTTTCAGTGACCTGAGGAGACATGGTGGCCAATTTACCCTTTTGCCACATTAAAAAAGATATTTTAATTGAAATAAAAGAGGGAAAAGTTTTCCATGATTAAAATAACAATAAAATAGGAGGTTCTAGAGGGGTTGATTAGCTCTATAAAAGAGGAAGAGGAGGCAATTGGAGGACATCTTGGATTTGACATTTCTTCTTGTATGAGAGGTTGAGAACTTAGTTATCTACTTCATTGGTAGCCACAGGACGAAAACCCTTAGTTATGTTTTGGAGTGTTCGACGAAAACCCAATTCTCTTTGAAGATACTTCACCCAAGAGTTTCATAGAGATTCAGGGATATTGGAGTGAGGATCATTCGGGCCCTCAATTGGTTCTTCATCGTCTTTCAGTTGATTCAGTGGTAGTTGTTGTTGGAGAAAGAGTGCAGCCATTGTAGAGTTTTGAGAGATCAGGATCAGCATAGCAACAAAATATTTGGAGGTCCACTCAGCGATCATCTTTCCTATTTTGTCTCAGATATTTCCAATTGTACTCTGCATGATATATTATAATAAATGAAGTTGAGTCATTCCTTGTGATGCATTTTTTGATGTTATTTGAGTTTAGTATAATTTCTGGGTTGCTATTTACTGGTGCATTTTGGTGTACTAGTGGTTTTGTGGCAAAAATGTTAGCATAAAATTTTATAAAGAAAACTAGCAGAAAAATACCTCAAAAATACCAAATAGGGACATTACAGTGGTATTAGAGTTGTGCATTCTGCTAGGTTGAGGGTTTTTCTAGTGAAATTTATTACAGGAGCACTTCTTCTTGAGGATCAAGTTCCTTCACTCATTGGCGCCAAATTGAGAATTTTCTCTGACTTTCGTTCAATTAGGAAGAAAATCAACAAAGAGGTGGATTGTGGGTTGAATTTCTTAGCGGGCATGTGTAACACACCAAATGCTAACCACCGATGTAATTCCAATGAATTGGACCCAACCTCTTTGGACAACAACACGTTAAAATTTGACTCGAGTTTCGTTCATCATTTTCAGCAGAGTTTATAACCAAATCAGGTCAAGATTTAATTAGTGTTGGACTCACGTTGGGTAAAACTGTGCATGGAACGGAAGAGACAACGTCTTTATCATCACATCTGGGTCGTTTAATTATGTTGTAGCTGTTGCAACGCCCTCCAAAATTTTGGCCTGCATCCAATTTTGGAGCCTTGCTTGGGCTTTCCTTGATGTTTGCAAGCACTCGAGCTCATCCCATGAGCTCATGTCAAGTCTTCGCACCCTCCTCGATTGACCATTCACCAGACATCATTTAGCATGTTGGTGACAATGTCATGCTTGCAGCCATGTTCTGGATATGCACAAAGTCCGTTCTCGTGTGTACAAGTTGTATTCGCTATGTAAGCATCTGTCGCACTAACACACGAAGTTGCATGCAATGTCGCACAAGTGTTGTCGCGGTCGTTCAGCAATCTATCTCAAGTGTCGCGCTTATTGCTCGCACTTGTCGGTCAGTCACACTGAGAAGTCCGTCTTCGTGTGTACAAGTTGTATTCGCTATGTAAGCATCTGTCGCACTCACACACGAAGTTGCATGCAATGTCGCGCAAGTGTCGCCACGGTCGTTCAACAATCTATGTCAAGTGTCGCGCTTGTCGTTCGCACTTGTCGGTCAGTCACACTAAGTGTATTTTGTCTTTATGTAATATAACTGACTGGAAAATAGATGAGAATAGAAATATGCCCAGAAATAATAAGATAGAAATAGATAAACTTCTCTTGATTAATATCAAAACCCTTGAGGTAGGGTAACACCATACAATCACTCCTTAAGGAAGGAGAACACTCCACAAGCCATATGCTTGCCAATACAATAATCCTTCACCTTCTCAATGGGGAGTCTCTAGCCTATATATATGATTCATACATACAATACCATGGGTCATTACCATGGTTCTTTGAATACCATATATCTAATACAATGGGCTTATCACATTATTGCTAGCTACTTGTGGTCCCTTACATGATGCGGGTTAACCACTTTATTTATTAACTATGGCCCATCCCATTATTACATTATTCCCTTGGGTACCTCCATCTGTACCCCATAATATCCCACCTAGGTATACTACACTTAATGGTTCAAGGTGTCTTGTCAACGAGTCGTATTGTGTGTGTGTTCGCAAGGTTGTATATGCATAAGGTCACTCACTCACACTTAGTCATTTTGTTGAAACTCTGTCAACCAGACCACCCGCCAATAGTCGAACCTCCATTGAGTTGCACTGCCTAGTCTCAGCCTTTGGTGATCATATACTGTTTCCTAGAATTGTGCAGAGCTTGAGGTTACCTCCCAGGTAGTTTGCACTGCGCAATGCTGGGGTCAACTCGACTGACTGTCACCCAGAACAACGTAGAAATTTCTTAGCAAGCCATCTCAATCTGCATTACCCGCAGGCAAATCTACCAAGCCTCCAGCTAGTCAACCAAAGAGTTTGATTGGGCGATGACCCCAGGCTTAACTACTCCAAAAAATTGCGTAGAAGCTGTTAGCATGTCCGACTCCATTGACTAAGAAATTGTGCAGACATGAAGGATAGGCACCCGGTGCCTGCGACTGCACTGTCCTTGAAATTTGCGCAGTTTTGTCAGCTAGTCACCCTGTCACCTGACTTTCTCCTCTTGAAAATTGCACAATTTTCATGCATTGTCTCCCACCTACTTGACACCCTGCTCAGCCGAGAAACTGCGCAGAGATGTCCAGTAGGTTAGCCTCCCAGCTTTGCGTAGTTTTGGCTAGCAAGCTCCTGCAGCCTGTTGACAGCCTCCCCAGAGAATCTGCACAGTTTTCACTACAAGTGCCCTCCCTGATGCCTGCAGTGTCTCCCTGGAAACAAAATTGCGCAGATCTGCCCTTTAACCGAGCCAGATCCAGCAAACAGTTACTGCTAATCAAGATTGCCCATCTCAGCCTCCCATTGACCTCTGCGCAATTTTCCTTGACAATGCCCAGAGCCTTGTCCTCTCTCTCGGCCACCTACACTTGAAAACAAAAGATGATGCTTCATGGTAGACTAGGATATCTCTGGATTTGATGTCATCTCGTCATGAGTGATTACAGATATAGGTGCATGGATGAGACATGGCGTGACAATGAATGGGATGAATAAGAAGCGCATGGTAGGGGACTTGTTCGCGAACGGATGAACTCATGAAGAATGCTAGGTACAAGCGAAGGATAGACATGAATGCGCAACATCAAGCGAACACCAATACCATCAAAGACTCCACACACCTTGCCATGTGAAGGTAAAGCTATGATACGCTAAGAGCACATTCATCACTCAGCGACATTGTAAGTCGACATGGACACCAACAACAACATGAACGTACTAGCTCTGTCGTGTCGAGTCATGTCATGAGTCATCTCAGCCACACGACTACTGTGGGCCATACTGTTGTAATGAATGTGATGTAATGTGGAAGTCCAAGAGACCCACATGTAAAATTAAAGAGTCATATAAGTCAAATAGTCATGAGGGAAGTTGAACAGTCACAAGGGGCAGTTTCACCCTTGGCTATATATACGCCTCATTTGTACATGCAAAGGAATTTTCACCTTGGCTTGTTATGAAGCCAGCTCACAAAAAGATAGAATAGATAGATGAATGCCTTATAAATAAGCCTCCTCGAGGGGGCAACCTCCTTTACATTACACAAATGAATAATTCTTGGTTGATACAAATGACAAGACCTCATTTCTATATATAGGAGTCTAAGGGGTCATAATATAATTAGAGCCGACATAACAATAGTAATATAAGAGCATAATAATAACAATGGTGGGCTTCTATGGGGCACAATAATAACAATATGGGGACTACATGGGTACAACAATATAATAAGGGGGTTGTACTAATAACAATAAGGGGTTACACTAGTAGTATAGGGGCCTAACATGTCCCTCTCCTTCAAAAAGTGTTGTTTTCAATGCTTGAGTAGTTTTTGATGCTTCTGTATAAAATTCTTGTCCTCCCATGTGGAATATTCAGTGGGTAAGTTCGTCCGCTTGATGAGATACTCTGAAATTGATCAATTTCGTAGCTGTCAGGTTCTTGTTTCTGTGACTGCTCGAAGGTCCAATATGATTTTTCCTTCCTCTTCAAGTTCTGGCAATATTGTTTGAATTGGGATATTCTGCAACTTTTGAATAAGTGGCCAAACTTCTTTGTCCTTCTTCCATTCATCCCTTGCTTCGTTTATCCAATCTGGTTGGATAATAGAAATAGCACAAAACAATGCTTCCACATCTTCATCCTTTCTTGAGAGTGCATCTGCAATAAAAAATTTCTTCCCTTTTCCGGAGATGATATCAAAGTCATAACCCAACATAGTTGTGACCCATTTTTTATGTTCTTCTAAAAATAATATTTGTTCTAAAACGTATTTAAGACTATCATGATCCATTTTTACCTTGAAGTGTCTTCCCATTGGGTAAGGTCACCATTTCTTAAGTGCATGTAGTATTGCCAACATTTCCTTCTCATAAATAACTTGCTTGAGATGTAGCTGTAAAAATACCCAATCACCTATATCAAAACTTTTTTCACTGCGATGTTGATCTACCTGTTGTTTCATTCGATTCTGCACCAAAGTGGTGTTATCCTTTAAAAGTGGGAGAACTTGTTGTGTATGCTCGATGTGATCTTTCACTGCTTGAACCTTTTTCTTCTTGATATGTCCTTCTATCTTGAGAGTTTGAGGAGTGGTAATTTCTTCCAATGCTTTACAAGATATGGTCGGATTCATTTCTTGATGCTCGATGTGGTCTTTCACTTCTTGAACATTTTTCTTCTTGATATGTCTTTCTATCTTGATAGTTTGAGGAGCAATAATTCCGACCAATGCATTACAAGATATGGTTGGATTCATTTATTCTTTCTCGATGTGATCTCTCACTTCTTGAACCTTTTTCTTCTTGATATGTCCTACTATCTTGAGAGTTTGAGTGATAATTCTTGCCAATGCTTTACAATATATGGTTGGATTCATTTCTTCTTTCTCTGGGGTTGGGTCTTGGCGTATATCCTCTTCTTTTGATGTTTCTTTATCCTTTTTTCCTCCTCTTTATACTCTATGTAAAATAACTTCTTCTTAGCACACTTATGACCTTTAGTGCATTTTCTATCACAATTGTAACAAAGCCCTTTTTCTCTTTTTTCTTCCAATTGTTGTGGTGTAAGCCTTGTAGGTTGTGGAAGGCTAGGAGAAAAAACACTTCCATAATTATAGTCATGGGTCATGGGATTCCTTGTTTTCATAATTTCGCTTTCAATTTTTCTTGCCAACCCGAATGCCTCCTCCAATGAATCAGGTTCCCAAAAACGAACCTCATGTTGAACGTTATCCTTTAAAGTCCCTATGAAGACATCAATCCTTTTCTTTTCTGGAATATAATTTACCCTTCTATTCAATTTTTGAAAGTCCTCAATGTGCTCTTCCATTGAACCCTTTTGTTTGAGATTTATCAATTGGCAAAAGAAGGAGTCTCTCTCTGTATCCTCATAATGTGCTATCATTTCCTCCATGAAAATTGACCACGTAACAAGTGGTTTACGAGAACAAAGCCCTTTATACCATAAAATTTGATCTTGTTCTAAATATGAAGATGTAATATGTACCTTTTGTAATAGTTTCATCTCATGTAGATCAAAATGTTGCTCCATTTGTAGTATCCAATTTACCGGATCCTTGCCATCAAACTTCCTCATATCGCCTTTTCTTGATTTTAGGAGCTCGATCACGAAACGACTATAGCTTTGTAATTTTGGCTCTTCTAGCTTTGAAATTGCGACCTACAGTAGCCTTGTGTGTCCTCTTACCAAGGCCACTAGTCTGATCAAAATTGAATTCTCCAAGAAAGAGTTATGTACAATCTCCCAAGATGACCTGATTATGTACCTTTTCAGAAGAGCTAACTTGTATGAATTACCACGTGTCACTGTTTTGACCTTCGAATCACAAAAATATACACAGGAAACAACAGTCTGTCATATTTCTACAGCTTCTTACGAAATTTCAATTTGATGCTCAAAACAAAAGTTATGATGATTTTCTCCAGGTCACTTGTTTGGAATGTAATTTGGGAGTCTGCAAAAAGGCCAACTTCCTCACATCATATCTCTGCAAATATAGTGCGAAAAGCTCTGAAATTTGGACCCGATGTTCATAACAATTTTGGCCCAAATGTGTTTGTTTTCTAGCATCTGAGACGTCGCAGAAAAAAGTTATAGCGCAAATGCCACGATGACATGTTTGGAGTAGCGAAACCCTAGAATCCAAAGCTTTGATACCAAATGTTATGAAACCAACTCACAAAAAGATAGAATAGATAGATGAATGCCTTAGAAATAAGCTTCTTCGAGGGGGCAACCTCCTTTACATTACACAAATGAATAATTCTTGGCTGATACAAATGACAAGACCTCCTTTCTATATATAGGAGTCTAAGGGGTCATAATATAATCAGAGCTGACATAACAATAATAATGTAAGGGTACAATAATAAAAATAGTGGGCTTATATGGGGTAGAATAATAACAATATGGGGAATACATGGGTACAACAATATAATAAGGGGGTTGTACTAATAACAATAAGGGGTTACACTACTAGTATAGGGGCCTAACATGGCTCCTCCCACATAGCCTTGAGAGTTTGTAGTCTTTTCTTTGAGGAGCGAGCAGTGGTTCCAATGCCTCGCTATCGGGATTAGTCATGTAATGGTGTGCTGATGTGTCTTGGAACTTTCGCTTATTTCAGAAGCCTGATAACAGGCCAGAACGTTTTCACACATGTATTGTATTCGTTTGCAAGACTATTCTTTGGATGCTTGTAATGCATGTTGCTTTAACCTGTATTAAGACAATTGAACTATTTCGGTTGTTCTAATACATATGATTTCGAAAATTTGTTGTATAAGTTGTTAACGTTGTCGCTCGTGTGGACTATTCCACTGGACACTCGACAGTTTCATTCCAATAAACTTGTTATAAAAACCGTCGCACTTGTGTGGACTATTCCGCTGGGTGTTGTATGTGCTATCTGTTCACTGTGTGTTTGCGACTATCGCATCCATGTGGACTGCTCCGCCGGAAGTTGCGCATGTCTTGCTGTGTTGTGTGTCTCTAACAGAGCTGGGACTATTCCCTTTCGACTTGAGACTCACTCCCACCCTCTCCCTCTGCAGTGAAGGAACCTTAACACAAGTGACACTAAGCACCCACTAGGCACGTGAACCTCGCTGTTCGAAGACAAATGAAACCACTCTCATGTGCGGACAAGCAAGAGATAAGGAAAATCATACCAGATGGGACTCCTACTCCAAACGGTGTGAGGTCTAGTTGGGACTTCATATCGGAGAGATCCTCTGAATGTTGGTGGGTCTAGCACCGTCAACATTTATGGCACTAGAAGGAGGGTCGTCAGTTGTTTATGGCTGAATGTTCTCTCACCCCCATTCATCAATCATCTAGTCAAGGCAGCAACTCTCTCTCCCTCTCACCTATGCGCAACTCTGAAGTTGGTTACTCCTCACCTCCCAAACCTGAACATGAAAGTACGTATCATCACCTCCACTTTGTCCGTCCCATCACCCGTCAGTTTTCCAAAACAGTCGAACTGATCCCAGGAATACATGATCTTCCATATGCGTCAAGGAAGCCAAAGACCACTCCCAAAGGAGTTGTTGTATCATCGGTGGAAGAAGCAGTTCTTGCCATGCTCGAAGGTCTGCCAGAAGCTATTGAGAACAAAGAGGAACCTCCAGTCTTCCGACAGGGAGAACAGGACACCCTCGTGATCTTGGGTTCAGACACCGATATAGGAAGCAGACGGGAAGGCAACAGAGGTGGCAGAGGCGGAGACAAACCAACATACTAAGAGCTGGAACCGTCATATTTTGAAGAAGAGGAGGAGGATGAAGAAGAAGACATGGCTGACCAAAACTTGGAATGGATGACTCAGGGACCATTGGCTCTCCTGGGTGCTTTGTACAGGATGCCAAAGCATTAAGAGAGAATGCTCACAAAGTATGACCTTGACAGATTAGTGAAGGCAAAATATCACTTGGACAACTTCTACCTACAGTTGGAGACACTCGAGGTACGGTACAGTATGGTATCACAGCGTTCCTGTCAACTCCATCCATAACCGGGGTAATGTTCAAACGGATGTTTTTGGAAAAAATTGATGATGAAAAGACCCCGACCATGTTACTCAAAGAGTTGGACAGTTTGAAGGTGGAGTCGAAAGAAAAGGTAAAAGGTTTCAATCAGAGGTTTTTGTGCATATTGAACAAGTTTGCAGTAGACACAAAGCCTCACGACTCTATCACTATTGAGTACTATACGTTTGCACTACCAACCAGTATTCTATAGTTCGTCAAGCAAGCTGCGAAACCAACTTTATTAGAAAACTGTGATAAGGCAATCGCTATTGAGAAAGACTTGCATGTGATTGGAGTCATAAAGGATGATGAACCAACAAAGGACTCTAGAGATGCGAGCAGGAAGCCCCAGGCTGCGGCGAGCAAGGGTAAGGACAATAAAGTAAGTGACATTGAAATCTTGATTCGTCTTGTCAAGAACTAGACAACAGAGGTGTCTAAGCTGAAACAACGAACGATCGACACATCTGCAAGCATCCGACCTCCTAGACAATAGAAAGGAAGCATGTCATCTGGCGGCAATCGCTTCCTGGCTAAAACTGCATAGAGCTCCAACTAAGTGTTCCACTCGGCACTATGCGTGAACAATGAGTTTTTCTCATTCCATGAAGATGATCATCGGAAGGGACTGTTCGGAATGGAAATGAGTTGCGGATATAGTATGCAACTGCGCACTAAACGTAGTGAGCAGTATGCAGTGCCAGCCAAGAGACGCAGGCGATGATGAAGACGCTGCACTTGATGAGGCATCAAGCACTGTGCAGGTGATCAACATGTATCAGTGCTCGCAAGAAGCGCAGAAAATGAACACCAAGAAATAGCTGCAAAAGAAAAATGGTTGATACAATCTAAGAAGTCAAGGGGCTCCCCCTACATTTGGGGACATGTGAGAAAATCTTGAACTGTTGAGGAAGGTTGATCCACCAACCGTCCAAAAGCAGAAAACAATGTGCAAGCCTGGGAAGACAACAGCCAACAAGAGTATGTCCATGAGCAGTAAACTGCAAAAGATTTGTCAGACAGTATGAACACGAGTCTAACCCCTGACATCTCGGTGAATCTACCCGCTCTTGACTACAACATTGTGGAAGACATGAAGAAAACTCGCGTAAACGTCTCTTTGTTTGAGTTAGCTAAGATTCAGAGTCAGCGGGATATTCTGTTGTGTGCACTAGAGTAGACATCTGCAGACAGTGCAGCCTTTACTATCAAGGGAGCAAGCACATCTCCCGGGTCACTCACAACTGTGCTCAAGACACTCTGAATGGAAGACACAAACTTTATTTGCCCTCCATTCTTGCACTCATTTGAAATCTTTAACTGCAATGTTCACAACTGTTTGGTTGATTCTGGCGCATCAGCCAACGTCATGCCACTCTCTATTGCCAAGAGGATCAATGTGCAATGGAGCAAGACATCTACGCAGATCATCCAACTCGATTGAATATGCGTACCAGCCATTGGTGAACTTCGGGTGTGACCATTCGATTATCTCATGACGGCTGAGTTCACTAGCGCATCAACATTGTCGTTGTGGACATACCAGAAGCATATGGCTTATTGCTCAGCAGAGACTGGTCAAACAAATTGAATGGGTAATTTTCTATAGACTGGTCACACTTGTGGCTTCCGTACTAGGGAAAAAGCAACTAGATCCAGGTTTTATCCGAGAGATACATGAAGCACAATATCACTACCATCAATGGTGAGAACGAACCGATGGCTTTCGTGGAGCTCATGTTCAGCAACTGCTTCTTGGAAACAATGTTGGGGTGTTATCTCACACAGCTAAAACCCAACCCCACCAGACACGCAGTTCGGTCTCCTTCCTTGCCCGACTGATGGAAATGAAACTTGTACAGTACATTGTAACATTAGTAGCAGTAGTAGCAGTAGTACAAGCGCGTCAAATGGTCCGTGTATAGATGAGTTGTGGACCATGTATGTTGACGGATCAAAGACATAGGATGGCTTTGAAGCCCAATGTGTCTTGATTGACCCAAAGCACAGGAAACATTTGATCTCGAGCCTCTTGGAATTTGAGTGCATGAACAACATTGTTGAATACAAACAACGTTGTTGCGCTTAAAGTGGTAGGTGATTCAGAAATCGTGGTACGACAGGTACGCAACACCATACACTAATTATCACCTCATCTCAAAAGTTACCAGCAAGAGGTACTGCGACTAATCTCTAACTTCCAAGCATTCAATATCATTGTTGTGCCAAGAATGCGTAATGCAACTGCCAATGCTTTAGCAAACACAGCTTCTAAAATGTCACCACTTAGGGATAGATTTACTGTTGAAATTTTGTACAAACCTTCTATCCCTGATAACATAACTAATCTATGTGTTTTTGACGATGATCAACAGATACTGCACTTCATGGCCAACACAGATGTCTTCGAAGACGCAGCGATTGATGAAGACGAGCACGAGCAGTCTCTGCAAGCTAGGGTTGATGACAAGAAAGGAAACCTCATCCCCAAGGGTGTGGTATCTCTAGAAAAGCTCTATGACTTGTAGAACCGCTTTCAGGGGCCAAGGAACCACAAAACCCACAACTCGATCATGACGCACGAACAGATAAACCTGGGAAAAGAACAAGATCCGAAGTTTGTCAATATCGGTACGTCTTGCACACAATAGGAGCGACAAGCCTTTGTCTGCTTGTTCAAACAATACTGGGATGTGTTCTCGTGGACATATGATGATCTGAAAACATACCACATGTGAATAATCCAACATGTGATTCCAATCAAAGAAGGGGTCAAGCCATTTTAGCAGCAGTTGAGGAAAGTCCATCCATCACTTGAACCCCACATACAGAAAGAGTTGAGCAAGTTGTTGGATGCACGGATCATTTACAGAGTTCGTCATTCAACATGGGTTTTGAACCTTGTTCCTGTACGTAAGAAGTCCAGGGAGATCTGCTTGTGCGTTGATTTTCAAAACTTGAATCGCGCCTTGAACAAAGTCAATTACCCTGTGCTGTCTATGGAGCATATTTTATAGATAGTATCTGGGGCAGAGATGTTTTCCTTACTTGACGGGTTTTCAAGATATAACCAAGTTCTGGTAGCAGAACCTGATTGACGTAAAACAACCTTCTGTGCCAAGTGGGGTACGTTCACATACAGACGAATGCCATTTGGGCTCGTGAATGTGTTGACATGGCAAATTTTCGCTATGCCAATAAGGGGAACTAACCCGATCGCAGGCCCCGATTAGATCTGCTTTCATTTGTAGTGGCTAGTTCCAACGGGTTTTAAAGGATCCCATAAATTGTTATAGGTGTTGAAAGATTGCTCCCCGAAGGAAGACTTTAGTTAAATCAACAAAAGAAACAGCTAACCTACATGTATTAATTCCTATCTAAACTAATTCTACCTACTTATGCTAATCTTAACTATTTTAATCTATCCTACAGGAGCATAATAAAAGAGATTAAACATCATATATAGATTCCAAGTCCAGATGAATAAATTACTGAGTTCACAGATGAACAAGGCTGTATTAAAGTTTAATTGCAATAATTATTCATACAAGAATGGACATTCCTATTCCTACAAATAAACTTGCAACTGATGTTTAATATAGTTTCGAATCGGGGACCACTCATGAGTTAACCATGATAAAGAATTACATTCAAATAACCAAGACTAGTCATAAGCTATATCGTTATCAATCAACACAAAACAAAACACATTTATATTTATGGCAACAATAACACTCTAATTCTAAACACATGAAAGAAGAGAAAAAAAAATATGAAAAAAGGCTCCTTCTTGACCCAAAGAGTCTTCTTTATTAGCACAATAAATCGAAAGCTGTTTTGCCCAAAAAAAGTCCTCCTCCCATCTCTAGAGGTAATATTTATGCAAAACATGGCTGACCCTCCGTCTCCCCCCGACTTTCCACCTTCCTTGCCTTTTCAATATACAAATTAATATATACAGACGTAGAACGGTCGGTGAAACCATTGACACATCGAGGTCACATTTGTTGGAGCGTTCTATTTCCTGGGGGGAATGAATGGATGCCGATGGAAAGGAGAATGACTGCGTGTCATCTCCTCATGATGAAACCCGGGACAACATCACTTTTGGAATACACAAGTAACGCATGGAAACCCGATTGTGAATGCTTAAGGCCGGATCTTAAATGGAGTACACCTGCATATATAAATTCTTCGAATCCGCTCATGCATCTTTTACCCAGAGCCATTCTTGATGCTTACGCATCCACTCTTTGACCTCACTTGCCTTCTCTTGGTCCTCGCCTGCAGAAATAATCAACATGAGCTATGCTTATGAAAATATGATGGAAATGCCTAAAAACACAAACCTTTCCCTCAATAAAACTCTTATAAAATCAAAAAGAACAAGTGTGAAAGAATCGACCCCTGGTTCAGCCAAGGTTGCAATGCAATCAAGTCTCAATCGCACATCGCAGTGGATAGTCACATGCAACATCACCCCTGGTCCCGCCGATTGCGATTTGCGATTAGGGAGCGGACCCGAAATCATGTGTGTTATGCTTAATAGTCCCATCGGGTCCGCCATATCACATCGCCTTATGTATAAGCCATGGGCTTTGTCGATTATGATTTGCGATAGGCCAGACCCGAAAAATATATGTGTTGTAGTTAATAATTCCGGCAGGTCAGCCATATCGCATCGCGCTTTATGTATAAACATTGAACTTTGCCTATTGCGATTTGCGATTGGGGAAGCAGACCCGAAAAATATATGCGTTATGTTTAATAATTCCGGCGGCTCTGATGTATTGCGGTGTGCCTTATGTATCAGCATTGAAATCGTCGATTGCGATATCCGATGTGATCAAAGACTTGATAGCATCGCAGTAACTCATGGGAGATAGACCTTAGCCCTTTGCTAATGCGAAAAGCAATATGCGATGGAGGAGTGGTCAAGTGATTGGAATAAGCGATGAAGGCATGCGTCGAGAGATGTGTAAAGACCAAGGAAGCGCGAAAAAAGGTAAGCTATGCATATTTGTATAGTATTTCTATTATCAAAGCATTGCTATAGAAATAAGGACGCGATAGAATGTTTTGAAGGTTGAGAAAGTCCTAATGAAGGATATGAATGAAGGGCTAGACTGGGTTATAAATGAATCATGCCGCAGAGATTTATTGAGGGGGGTCTTAACCATTAAGAATTGAAGATTTGACTCGGCAGAGAGTTAAAATCCCTAGGATAAAAATAGATCATTCGGAGAAATGAAAGATCAAACTTCTAGGGGACCCATTCAAATTTTCTACCAGAGCAGGTTTAGTAGGGTCGTGGTTGTGGCCACAACAGAATGCAGGCACAACCTTCGAGTGTGCCATGGACACCGCCTTCTGTGGACTCAACAGACAGAGCGTAGTGGTGTACCTTGATGACGTGATTTCCTTTTCCAAAAAACAGTCAGATCACATGCCCCATCTAAAGAAGATATTCGAGCGATGTAGGAAATACAAGATTTCCTTGAATCCCAAAAAGAGTGTATTTGCAGTGTCTGAGGAGAACCTCTTTGCGCACATCATTGCCAGAAGTGGGTCAAGGTTGATCCAGACCTCTGGACCGTCACACAGATCCGTCACCTAACCAACAAGAAAGCAATGTAGTCTTTCCTGGGAAAGATAAACTTCCTCCGGATGTTCATCTCGGACTATGTGCATATAGTGAAACCAATGCAAGACATGATCAAGAAAGATGCAATTTATAGCTAGGGCAAGAGGGAAAATAATGCATTCACTCGTATCAAGTAGGCGATAGCAGATGCTCCTGCGCTTTAAAGGCCAGATTTCAACAAATATTTCTTACTATCAACCTTCGCCTCTGAAAGCTCGCTTGCTGCAACACTTACTCAGAGGGATGAGATGAACGAAAAACGTCCTATCTCCTTTATGAGCGCAAGCATGCAGGGACCCAAACTCAACTACCATGCCATTGAAAAAGAAGCATACAAAGTATACAACATGGTGAAACACTTCAGACCCTACTTGCTAAAGAACCATTGCATAGTTTACGTGCCTCACCCAGCAGTCCGCTCACTGCTTGTACAACAAGAGCTGGGTGAATGATGTGCGAACTGGATGACAGGCTTGCAAGACTATGATCTTGACATCAAACTAGTTCACACCATCAAGGGTCATGGTCTCTGCAAACTCGCAGCTAAGGCAATCCATGCACAGGAGGAAGAAGAAGAGCTCGTTGGTTGGGAGCAAGAAATCGAGATGTATGATGTAGAGCGAGAACTACCCACTGCATGCAAAAGCTCTTGGTACGAAGATGTATGCCATGTGAAAATTTATGAATCTAACAAATTAGAAATCCTATTGCAACAAACTGATTTGCATTACCTACTTGTGTTTTTCATTTTAACAAGTTATTTTCATAATTATTCAGAAAATATTAATGCAGACACACTGCAACCTACACCAATATATAGATCAAGTACTGAAAAATAAATGAGACAACCACACAAAGGACACACTTATTTTTGGACTAAAAGTCCCCGAAAAAACTCAACATGGGGAAACTAGTGTAGTAGATATGAGGGTTTTATTATTAAGCAGATTTCTGAATACAACTAGGGTGCCAAATCTAGCTCACCCAACAGAGAATAAACTCAACAGAAGTACCTCTATTCGGAGACAAATATTTGGCAGATCCAACAACTGGATGAACAAACTCCACAAGTGATTGCGTTGTCCCTAGTGTTGTGCAGCGATGGCTGCTCCGAGCTCTGCGCTGGAACTGCATCACCCTCCCAGTGAGCCTTCTCGGCTCAGAAATCGATACACTGAACTGATGCCCGATCTGCCTCACAGAAACCCCAGCGCAGCCTCTGCGTGACTGCGTCAGCCCCTCTAGCTTCTGCATCACCCTCCCGGAGTTGCATTATCTCTCCCTGATGCTGTGCTGCCTCTCTGCACTAGAAGCTTACTCCGAAATTCTCAGCAAACCAGACCTCATAATTTTGATCTAGCTGAAGTGTTGCTCTCACTGTTTGTGTTCTCCAACTGACCTTAAGCTTTCCTTTATACTTTTCTTGTTAAGAAATCAACGGTCGTGATCTAATCTCTAATCAACGGCTAAGATTAAATCAGACTTGACCCTCGTCACTTAGAAGCTTCTCACCCATATTTACATTAATTCACTTAAATTATTTTAATTTCCTAAGTTTTAACTTAATAACCATTAAAAATAATTAATTATTTGAATAACATGCACTTTGGGCGGAATTTCTCCAAATGATTTCTAGGTCTTGGAGATATCATGTGTTCTAGCCCCTCTAAAAAATTTCAGAGCTAGAGCACATCCGATGCGACCCAAAAATCAACACTCCCTCTCTAGCAATACTTCCCTACAAAAGTATCACACTGATCCATGACATCGGTCCTTTGAGCTGCTGATGCTCGGCTTGCAACCCTTCATCCATTGCACTGCTACAATCTATACTACTGCCCATGACACTGCCACTATCACTACTACATTTGTATTGCAACTCCGTCTCAATATGCTACATCATGTTGCTCATAGGACTCCAACTGAGTTGCTGAGAAGTAAGCAACTGAAAAGCCACCCAAAAGCTGACATGTTGGTCAGTCTAGATGCCCCTTGATGCTGAAGCTACCTCCGCTGCCAATATTTGTTGAACTTCTGATGCTACTATGTTGCTGTTGTATCTTCTTTGTGCCTTCCGCACTGCTGCAACACTCCACTGCGCTGCTTCAAACTTTGGCACTCTAGCTTTACCAGTGTTGCTCCATCATCCCTCGCACCAACTGACTCCTATCATTTTGCTACTCCACATTTGACTTTGGATATGTCCTTTTTTCGTTTTTGCTGCCCTACTTGTCTTGCTGATGCGAGAGCCGCATCCTACTCTTCCTCCTTCTGGATTTTGATCTCGTTGCTGCTGCTTCCCACCTTGGTCCATCATCTGATCTCTTCCGGTCGAAGCACTGCCCACATTTCCTCCCAATGGAGAAGAGAAGCCCTGCCCAAGATGCTTTGGACAAAGGTTTCCCAATCTTCAGTGACTGTATTCAGTGCAATTCTGACCATAAATTCAGCATCTGGTATAGCCCCTATGGAAGCTCGCTGGTCACAGATTGTTTGCAACCTGAGAAGGAAGGGATCAATTTCTTCTACCTTTTGCATTTGAAACTGTCTCAGTTGATTCTCAAGTAACATCTTCCGCTGAACAGAAGTTCCCTCGTACAATGTGGTCAAGGCCTCCCACATTTCCCTCGCTGTGTTGTTCAAAGCAATATGTTGGATCACATGATCCTTGACCCCGTCCATGATCATGCACTTTCTTTTGCTTGAGCCTCCTCGTACTTTTTGAGAGGATCAGCATCAACTGAAACAACAACCATCTTCAAGGAATAATACTTGATGTGATGTTTATCCAAAACTGCCAAGATCTTGGCCGTCCAGATGACGAAGTTGGATGCTCCATCCAACCTGTCCTGATCCCTCAGTCCGTTAACGACCATCTCTGCTCAAATGAATGTCGAACTGGTTTTCTTCTCCCTCTTTCGCTGTTGCCCTAGTAAAACTCGGACCTGGATTTCTTTGGCGCTAGAAATCCTCTAAGGAACAAGCTCCCTCTAAATTTTGATTTCCTTCACAGAAATTCTTCTGCCAACCACTGTCGAACCACCCCTCTGATCTCTCTTTGTTGCTTCTCAGCGATGGATGTAGATTTCTTAGCAAGAAATCTTTTAAGGAACTGATTGCCTATACTTTGCTGCTACCCCACTAGGTATTGTTCTGCACCAACAGAATCAACACCCCACTAACAACTCCATATAAAATCTACGCTGCAACCCCAACCACAACAACTAGAAAATCGAGACTCAACAGCTACTGCGTTGGCCCAATAACCACTGTGTTGTCCTTTGTAGCAATAACATCACCCAATTAAGCTGATGCAGGCTCTGCGTGAGCCTCCCTTGGTGACTGCGTCACCCCTCTTCTGCTCTCTTGGCCTAAAACTACGTGCGCTATCTCTTGGGACAATTGTCTTCACGCACAAATTTTTCCTCTGTCCTTTCGTTGATGGTTTCCGTCCTCCTTCATCTGCAATCACTCTGATACCATGTGAAAATTTCTGAACTAACAAATCAAAAATTCTACTACAACAAACTGATTTGCATTACCTACTTGTGTTCTTCATTTTAACAAGTTATTTTCAGAATTATTTTGAAAATATTAATGCAGATACATTGCAGCAGCGTACACCAATATACAGATCAAGCACTGAAAAATAAATGAGACAACCACACAAAGGACACACTTGTTTTTGGACTAAACGTCCCCGGAAAAACCCAACGTGGGAAAACTAGTGCAACAGATATGAGGGTTTTATTATTAAGCGGATTTATGAATACAACTAGGGTTCCAAATTTGGCTCACCCAACAGAGAATAAACCGAGCAGAAGTACTTCTATCTGGAGATAGATATTTTGGCCAATCCAGCAATTGGATGAACAAACCCCACAGTTAACCACGTTGTCCCGAGTGATGTGTAGCGATGGCTGCTCCCATCTTTGCGCTAGAACTGCATCACCTCCTCTAGGAGCTGCGTCACCCTCCGGTGAGCCTTCCCAGCTCAGAAATCGATTTGCTAAACTGATGCTCGATCTGCCTCATAGAAACCCTAGCACGGCCTCTACGTGACCGCGTTAGCCGCTCTAGCTTTTGCGTCACACTCCTGGAGCTGCGCTCTCTCCCTGGTGTTGCGCTGCCTCCTTGGTATGTATTCTCAGCCTTGGACGAAAGTCCCACTGTTGAAATGCCCCTCTTTGCACTTGAAGCTTACTCTAAAATTCTCAGCAAACGACACCCCAAAATTTCGATCAGGCTCAAGTACTACTCTCACTGTGTGTGTTCTCCAAGTGACCTCACGCCTTCCTTTATACTTTTTTGGTTGAGAAATCAATGGTTGTGATCTAATCTCTAATCAATGGCTAAGTTTAAATTAGACTTGATCCTCGTCACTTAGAAGCTTCTCACCCATATTTACATTAAGTCACTTTAATTATTTTAATTTCCTCAATTTTAACTTCGGCACTATTAAAAAAATTAATTATTTGAATAACATGCACTCCGGGTGGAATTTCTCCAAACAATTTTTGTGTCTTGGAGATCTCATGTGTTCTAGCCCTTCCACAAAATTTTGGAGCTAGAGCACATCCGATGCTACCCAAAGATCAACACGCCAGTGCCTTTAGCATGGCACCATACCCTCTCACCTTTCCATGAGACAGAAGAGGGCACTAGGCCTCAAAGCTTTATCCTATTAGTTGGTGCACAAAGTGCTTTACAGAAAGCACAGTAACAGAATCTTGCTCAAGTGCCTGGAGGCACATGATTCATAGAAGGTCTTGCATGATCTGCATGACAGACCAGCCAGGGGCCAGTTCGCGGGAAATACCACCGCGCACAAATTTATGCGAGCTGGTTTTTACTGGCCCACATTGTTGAAGGATGCACACGCCTATGACCACAAGTGCTCGGTCTGTCTGCGATGCGTCGATAGAAAATGAAGGTCAATAGCCCCGCTACACCTTGTTGCAGTGACTAAACTGTTCCAACAATGGGGCCTGGACATCATTGGGGAAATTTTCCCACATTCGTCAAAACAACACCACTAAATCTTGAAAGCTATTGATTACTTCACACGGTGGACAGAAGCAGTTCCACTCAAGCAATTGAATGACCAGGAAGTCATCAACTTCCTCCAACAGAACATCATCTAACGCTTTGGTGTTTTGGTATCACTTGTGTTTGACAATGCAACTTACTTTTCATCTTTGAAGCTTTATGATTTTTCATTACAATATGTTATTGTGTTGAAACACTCGTCTAACTATTACCTGCAGGGAAATGGTCTCGCAGAATCCACAAATAAAAACCTTATCTACATTATTATGACCATTTACTCTGAACAACGTAACTGGCACTCCGCTTTGACGAATGCGTGATGGGCTGACCACGTAACAACCAAACCCTCTCTGAACACTTCGCCATACTTCTTGGTTTATGGGAAAGAAGCCATCCTACTGCCAAACATCTACTTGCCTGCGCTCCAATTGTCCCAAGAATCCCAAGGCAAGCCTTGTCTGCTAGTTCAGCGTAGGATGGATACACTTCGCAAGTTGCAGGAAGAAAGGATGAAAGCAAAAGAAAAATTCACACTCCACCAGAACCATATCAAGAGATGGTTCTACAAGAAGTCTACAGGGAATGCTAACTTCGATGTGGGTGAGTTGGTCTTGAAATGGGACAAACCCCATGAATACAAAGGCAAACATTCGAAGTTCCAATCCTTGTGGATTGGTCCGTATACTGTCCATGAGAAGCTTGGCCCACACACATACCGTCTGCAATCACTTGATGGGAGGATTGACAACCTTCCTGTTAACGACCAAGATCTCAAACACTACTTTTAGTAGGTCGGGGTCGCGCCCCATGCCATGTACATAGTCTGTTTACTGCTTCTTGTCTTTTCTCTTTGCTTACTATTTTTTATTCGTTTTGTTTTGTTGCTTAGTACCATGCTATTTTTGGTTTTGTAAATAAGTGTTTCCTTCTACTGAGTTATGGCTTTTGAATGACTATATGGCTGAAATCCAAAGAGTCTTGTGACACTGTAGCACTTGGCCAATCCTATGTCCATCTTCTTTGTGCTTGGTTGTAAACTTTGATCGATGTTTTGGCTTTTGAATGACTATATGGCTGAAATCCAAAGAGTCTTGTGACACTGTAGCACTTGGCCAGCCCTATGTCCATCTTCTTTGTGCTTGGTTGTAAACTTTGATTGATGAAGTCTCGACGGAAAATACAAGCCATCTGCCAGGGGAGCTTGGGTCCAACGATGAACCTGTGTCCACACTCGGAAACCTCATGCTTGTACTCAGCCTTTTCCTATGTGTGTTCAAGCTCATCCAACTAGTAGAAACAAAGAAGGTGAAAATCTAAACGAGCAAACCTATGTCAGAGGTCTTACATGCTTCTCTGAAGGAACAACCTCTTCTGCTCTCAATAAGTCTAGATCCCTCTTCTGCCCCAAACATAAATAAGTGGCTATGCATAGTCCTCTTTTAAAAAAAAATACAAAGCAAAAGAAGGGAAAGGCTTCCTGTGCAAAGAGGTGAAGCATGCAACTCCACCGGGGTACTGACTAGGCTCGTTGCTAGTGGAGCAATGCATGTGTTCCTGGGTGACTCCTCCGGGGTACTGTCCAGACCAGCGGGCAGTGGAGCAATGCCAGAGATGAAAACTTATACTCTGAAATTTTTAAACTCGCGAGCCAAATTACCCTTCCCGATTTTCAAACACTGTGATCAAGCTGAAACTTCTTGTTATGTTTGACTGAGTTGGCGAAAGGTGAACCATGTCTGTCCATGGGGTAAGTGGGGAAGCCGAAGTAACCCGCACAATGATTCAATACACCCTGATAGACCAAGGCCCGATGCTGTCAATGGTATTCAACTAGTGTGTCGCCAAGTATTGTAGCGGTTGCAACACCTTCCAAAATTTTGGCCTGCATTCAATTTCAGAGCCTTCCTTGGGTTTTCCTTGATGTTTGCAAGCACTTGGTCTCATCCCATGAGCTCGTGTTGAGTCTTTGCACCCTTCTCGCTTGACCATTCACCGGACATCTTTTAGCATCTTGGTCACCAGGTCATGCTTGTAACCATGCTCTAGCTATGGACAAAGTCTGTCTTTGTGCGTACAAGTTGTATTCACTATGTAAGCATATGTAGCACTTACACACGAAGTTGTATGCAAATGTTGCGCAAGTATTGTCGCGGTCATTCAACGAGCTATCTCAAGTGTTGCGCTTGTCGCTCGCACTTGTCGGTCAGTTACACTGAGTGTATGTTGTCTTGATGGTTCGAGGTGTCTTGTCATTGAGTCGTGTTGAGTGTGTGTTCAGAAGATTGTGTATGCACAAGTTCACTCACTCACATAATTAGTCATTTTGTTTAAAGTCTGTTGACCAGACCACCCCCAACATCCGGACCTCTGCTGAGTTGCACTGCGCAGTCTCAACCCTCAGTGATCATGTAATGCTGCCCATAATTGTGCAGATCTTGAGGCCGCCTTCCAGGCAATCTACACTGCGCAATCCTAGAGTCTCAGCGACCCATGTCAATCTATGCTGCTCACAAGCAAATCTACCAAGCCTCTAGTTGGTCAAACGGAGAGTTTGAGCAGGCAGTGACCCCGGGCTTCACTCCAAAATATTGCGTAGAAGCTGCTAGCATGCTCGACTCCGCTGACTAAGAAATTACGCAGACATGAAGGATAGGCATGCAGTGCCTGTCACTGCACTGTCCTCGAAATTTGCGCAGTTTTGTCAGCCAATCATCTGACTTGTTGCTCCTCCTGAAAACTGCGTAGTTTTCATGGGTTGTCTCCCAGCTGCTCGACACCCAGCTCAGCCCAGAAATTGCACAGAGATGTCCTGCAAGCTAGCCTCCTTAGATAATATGCTCAATTTTCACTGCCAATGCCCTCCTTGATGCCTGCACTATCTCCCTGGAAAAATTGCACAGATCACCCTTCAGCCGAGACAGATCTTGCAGACAGTCACTGCTAATTCGGACTGCCCATCTCAGCCTCCCAGTGACCTCTACGCAATTTTCCTTGACAGTGCCCAGACCCTGCATCCCAGCCTGAAATGTGCTCTGCGCAGTTTCAGAGCATTGTCCTCTCTCTCGGTCACCTACACCTGAAAACGAAAGATGATGCATCATAGTAGACAAAGATATTTCTGGATTTGATGTCGTCTCGTCATGAGTGATTGCAGATACGGGTACATGGATGAGATATAGCGCGACGACGAACGGTATTAACAACGAGCGCATGCTAGGAGACTTGTTCTCAAACGGATGAACTCATGAAGAATGCCAAGTGCAAGCGAAGGAGAGACATGCATGTGGAACATCAAGCGAACACCAAGAGCATCGAAGACTCCGCACAACATACCAAGCGGAGGTGAAGCTATGATACACCAAGACCACATTCATCACTCAGCAGCACTGCAGTGTGACATGAACACAAGCAGCAACATGAACATACTAGCTCTGTCGTGTCGAGTCATGTGATGAGTCATCTCAGCCACACCACCACTATGGGCCATACTATTGTAATCAACGTGATGTAACGTTGAAGTCAAAAAGACCCACATGTAAAATTGAAGAGTCCTGTAAAGTTGAAGAATCATATAAGTCAAATAGTCATGAGGGAAGTTGAGCATTCACAAGGGTCAGTTTCATCCTTGGCTATATATAACCCTCATTTGTACATGCAAAGGAGTTTTCACCATGGCTCCTCGCAAATAGCCTTGAGAGTTTGTAGTCTTTTCTTTGAGTGCGAAGTGGCTCCAGTGCCCTACTATTGAGGTTAGTGATGTAATGGTGTACCGATGTGCCTTGGAACTTTCGCTTAATTTAGAAGCCTGATAATAGGCCAACACATTTTTACACATGTTTTGTATTCGTTTGTAAGACTATTCTTTGGACGCTTGAAATGCATGTTTCTTTAACCTATATTAAGACAGTTGAACTATTTCAATTGTTCTAATACATATGCTTTCGAAAATGTGTTGTATAAGTTGTTAACGTTGTCTTGCCCATGTGGACTATTCCGCCGGACACTTAACAAAACCATTCCCATCAACTTGTTATAACCACCATCGCACTCGTGTGGAATATTCTGTTGGGTGTTGTACATGCTATCCATTTACTGTGTGTTTGCGGCTGCTACATCTGTGTGGACTATTCTGCTGGAAGCTGCACATGTCTTATTGTGTTGTGTGCCTCTAGCAGAGTTGGAACTATTCCCTTTCAACTTGAGACTCACTCCCACCCTCCCCCTCTGTGGTGAAAGAACCTTGACACAAGCTACACTAAGCACTCACCAGGCACACGAACCTCGTTTTTCAAAGACAAAGCAAACCACTCTCATGTGCTAGCAAGCAAGAGCTAAGGCAAATCATTAAGATAATGGCAACAGGGCCATCATACCAGATGGGACTCCTACACCAAACAGTGTGAGGTCTAGTTGGGACTTCACACTGAGGAGATCCCTTGAATGTTGGCGGGTCCAACACTGTCAACAAATTATTAACAACACGAGAGCAGTGCGTTGACCAAGATCATGGTGGTGCATGGGAGTTCGAACAACTACCACTGCAAGGGATTGAGTGTCGAATTAAGCTGAGTTGCGACATAAACTTATTTCCAATAGCCTAATAACAATTTTCAAAGGAAATTGAGTTGATTTCTCCTTAGCTTACCGATCGTGTCAGGTAAGGGAGTTGATTCCACAGCTGAAGGCGATGACATTATTTGAGAATTAAAGATTAACGATTGGATCACTGTCGAACTTATGGAATAATAGATTACATTAATGTTGCGCAACCAGTCCACTTAATGCAGAGTTGCGAGTCGATCTGAGGTCCTGAATTACCAATGGTTTGTGCGCAGAGTTGATCAATGCTGACATATGAATAAGAAGCCAACGTATCCAAGAGCCCACACTGTTTTCACTGTCATGGATTTGCTTAAAACGTTGCTCGAGGAAATTCCGTAGACCATTGCCTTGTGCGTGAGAGGCCGATCACATTGCAGTGCGATAAAGGAGTCAACGATGATTGTTGGAGTCGAATGCGTTGACTGATTTGGTGACTGGTACGACAATGTTGACCATTAGTACATTGACCAAGTTAGATCTAGATTCGGCATTACACGACTATTTCATGGTCGCGACTATTGGTGGAATGTTTGTGGTCACTTTATTTTAACCATATTGCAGAAGGAGATCGATGGGAGTTAGATGACTGTTAGTTCTTCTTTGTGATTGTTTAAGCAAGAGTTTAAGGGTGAATAATGTAATTCAGGGGGTTTGTATGAGGAGAAAATGGCCCGTCCATGAGCTCTGGTAAAGAATGTCACCAGAAATAGAGCATAGTGTTGGTACAAGTTGAACAGAGCAATTGGAGGAATAAATTGCTATGGTGGTGAATCGGTTGACAGTTGCTTTGTCTGCAATACCTTAGAGTCATATCAATTCATGGCTTCCTGTGACCCATAATGATTGTTGTGTTAGAGTTTGATAGCCACCAGTACGATTTGGAGGTCCTTTCCGATCTTGTAAGAGGAACTATTCTTGTAGCGTAATTTCATTTAGTCAACAGACGATTAATTGGCTTTGTTCTGCACTTGTTATCGATGTGATGGGGTTACTGGTGCGTTGGGCTCCTCATTAAACTAAAAGCCATGGATCAATTCTCAGTGGTTGCATGGTTGTTTGTTTAGCATAGTTTTCATTGTTGGAGGTGCGCGTGTGACAGAGGCCGCATTTCTTTGGCCGAATCTATTGGAAGAATATGACTCAGGTTCCTTTATTTTTACTTGATAGTTGAGTCCAACAATTAGTAGGTTGAAGTTCCAGTCTAGAGGAAAAAATTTTCCTTTCATTTCAGAGACCAAGCCACTGTTAATTTGTTGGGCCAAGTTTGGGTCACTAGAATTACTATTTGGTGGTTGTTGAGCATGTAAACTAGTCATCAAATGAGCTTCATGTAGCATATACAAGTCTATAACAAAGGTTGTTGATTGGGCAATGAAGGGTTTGAATTCTTGTAGCTTCCATTGTGGATACTCCTCAAGGGAATGAGCATTGAAGATAAGATTCATTGCTGCATTTTTTCATCAGGTTCCTTTGTTATAGTCCTTGTTATGTATTTCATTTACTGAATCTATGTGAAGACTTTACATCTCCAACTTGATGATAATGTACACATTTATTAGTAAAGAGTATTATATGGTGTAATAAGTGATGGTTAAAGTCTTATTGCACACTTATATCGCTAAAAACTACACCTACAACACTATAAAAAGTCAAAAAAACAGTGGCCTCATTATCACAAATATTGTTGTCATTATTGGGCTAAACCATGGAGAAATTTAGAAAAATCCTTCATGAATTGAAGAAATTGAACCATGTAGAAGACCAAAAACCCAAACAGAACAACAGACCTTTTTCAAGAAGAGTCTATGCCATTATTCAGAAAAGACAGCCAAGAGATGTGCAGGAGGGGTAGGAAATAGGACACAATATCTTCGCACTTGGGACAAATTTGGAACACATGAAGGTCACATGGTGTAGGAATTTCTAAGTCTGACACGATAGAAACCCTTCATGCACTTTACTGATTTATTCCTACCTACTTGTTCTGTTAATTAACAGTTATTAACCATGTAAATACTGGAAATAAATAAAAGTACATGCTCAACACATTACAGTCATCAATTGAAGGAAATAAAAACAAGCACACAAGTGACACCATTGTTTTTAGACTAATGTCCTCGGAAAAACCCAATGTGGGAAAACCGATGCAACTATCTGAGGGTTTGATTTATTAAGCAGTTTCATAATACAATCTGGGTGCCAAATGTGGCTCACCTAACAGAGAAAAATCTCGGCAGTAGTACCTCTCTACTCAGAAGCAGATTTTTTGGCTGAAACTCCGGATAAACACTCTGGCAGCTCCACAACTCCAATCTGCCCCATGAAACCCCAACGTCAGCCTCTAGGGACTGCGTCAGCCTCTCTTTGGCCCAGCGTTAGCCCAACGTCACTCTGGCTTGGCCTACCTTAGCCTCTAGAGGCATTGCGTCAGCCCTCTGGCCCTCTGCGTCACCTACGCTAGCCCTCTGAGGCACTGTGCAACTCTTGGTTGGCTCTGCTCGAGCCCTGGTTGGCTCTACGTGAACCCTGCCTGGCTCTGCGTCAACCCTTGGCTACTTCTACGTCCCTCTCTTCGACTACTACGCTGATCCTCCCTGTGTTATCTCTGCCTCTTTGTTTCTGTATTCACTGTCCCTCAGCTACAACTTTGATCACTCTCTCAACTTTCTCAGCAAACCCAACCCCAAAAAGTCGAAATCTTGATCTCTTGGTGTGTTCTCCAAGTGACCCTCAAGCCTCCTCTTACACTTTTCTCGTTGACAAATCAACGACCGAGATTAAGTCCCTAATCAACGGCTAAGATTAGATCTGGCTTGATCCATGACTTTTGGACCATTTTAACACAGTTTTAATTTTCCCTAAGTTTAGACTTAGGGACTTCATAAAAAATATTAATTCTATTAATATCTTCCAAACTGTTTAGAATCTGCCCAAACCCTTTTGGCATATTGGAGACCTCATGTGCCTTAGCCTCTCCACCAATTTTCGTGGCTAGAGCACATCCGATGCTATCCCAAATCAACACTCCCTCTTAGCGAGGACTGTGCTCTAGCAATACTCCTCATTGAGTATCACCCTAATCATCCGACATCGGTCCTTGTGTTGATGCTAGGCTTGCTACTCATCATCTGCACTGCTGCATCCTGTACTGCTACCCATGGCCTTGTCATCACCACTACTGCATCCGTACTGCAACTCCCTCTGCATCCGTGCTGCTGTCCATGGCCTTGCCACTGCCACTGCCACTGTTGCATATGCACAACAACCCCTCTCATCATGCTGCATCGTGCTGCCCATAGCACTACCACTGCTAACTGCTACATTGCAACTCAGTGACTGAGAAGTAAGTAACTGATCTCCCAACTTTGACATCTCCGTCAAGCTAAAAACACTCCTGATGCTAAAGCTCCCTTTGTCACTAACAAGTGCTCCCTCTCTGATCTCTGCGCTATTGTTATAGACATATTTGGGCACTGCAAACCCAATCACATAGGTCGATAAACCAAGGACTCTTAAACCCCTAAAAGTGTTGTTTCACACCCTAAAGCATCATGGTCAACTGATTACATCATTTCCCAGAAGTTCCACCTAAAAAACCACTTAGAACTGGCCAAAAATGAGCCATACAGACTGCTCCATGCTTAGGGTGCGATGCATACTCGCTGCTACACTGGCCAGGTGCGATGCATACTGAAAGAGCTTTATGTGGAGTGCGATGGGCAAGAGTAGACAAATGGCAGAGACAGTTTGCTAAGTGGAAACCCAGAGAATCTTCTAGAAACTTTTCATATGACACTTGCCTCTCTGAATTCGCCCAGGGATGAGTAAGGGATCATGAAATCTCCAAGTGGAACCAAGAACTATCAGCGAAATGACACTAATCAAAAACCCAGAAGCTAACTCACCCCTCTGCAAATATCTATAAATGGATCCCTCATCACAGAGATCTAGAGGCTGGAATTTTGTAATTTGTAAGGAAATGCTGTTGGTTTCTCTTTGAGACATTGTATTGTTGGGTGATCTTGCTTTTCATGAGGTGAAGAGAGCTTTCACGTTGGGAGGATGATGCTGGATCAGACAACTTGTTTGTAATCCTCTCTTCTACTTCTACTATCAATAAAGTTATTTGAGTTTTCCTCCATATACTTGTGTACTTGTGAATCTTGTATTTGTGAATGCAATTGTATGGTTAATGTACTTCTGATTTTGCATTGTTTATGGTATTATATATCTCTATGCTTTGATGGTGTTTTGTTGCTTTGTCTCTACAGGTGTTCTTTAAAGCGGGACAAGTGAGAAAGGAGTGACAAGCTCTATCAAAGGAGAGAGGAAACAAGCAAAGAGCCAAGCGAAAGATTAAGGTTGGTGCTCTCTACTTCTCTCTTATCTATCATACATAAAGGAAAACACAAGTTACTTTGAATTGTTTGTTTCTAAGATAGCTACCCGTCTTTGTGGGACTAGCAGATCAAATAGACACTAGTTTTCCCGGAAACAGCTGTTGCAACAACTTTGTGCATCTCGCACCATTTCACTCCTCTCTCTGCCATCCTGCACTGGTGCAACAGTCCCATGCCCCTCACACTGTTGCATCCTGCTAGCTTCGCGTTGTCTTGGGAATCTTGCACTGTAGCTCCCTCTGTCGCTCCATCCGCATCTGTCTCTACTGACATTGCCAGTACTACTACTCCTCTTCGGGGCTCCTGTAGCAAGGTCTGATCTAAGAGGCTGGGTACCTCGAGGATCCTGCCCCTCATTGCCTGTAGTCCGCCCGACTACAGCTCGATGTCTCCCACTTCTTCTGAAGTGGCACATGAGCACTCATGGCCCAATAATTGTCTGTCTCCACTGCCTTCTTTGCCCTTGCTGGTGCTGCCTTGGTCTCGGAGGACTCTCCCTGACTCTTCTTACTTGGTGACATAATGACCCAACTCCCCATAGTGGAAGCATTTGACCTTGGAGAGGTCATTCTTCTTCTGCTTCTCCTACTTTCCCTTAGATACTAGGGCAACATCTTCCTCCTCCTCCTTCTTGATTTTGATCCCCTTGTCGCTGCTTCCCACCTTGCTCAGCCTTTTGATCTCTTCTTGGCGAAGAGCAGCCCACATTTCCTCCCAAGGGTTGCCCTGCCTAGTATACTCTGGACAAATACCTCCCAATCTTCTGAGACTGTGTTCAAGGTTGTTCTCACTATCAATTTTGGATCCGGTGTTTCCCCTATTGAAGTCAGCTAATCCCGGATCTCCTTCAATCGACCAAGGAATGGGTCGATCTGTTCTCCCTTCTTCATCTGGTATGATCGCAGCTGATTTTCTAGTAGGATCTTCCTCTGCATGGAAGTATGCTGATACAGCTTGGTCAGGGCCTCCCACATCTCCTGTGTTGTGTTCTTCTCGGCAATATGTGGTACTATATGATCCTTGACCCCGTCAAGAATGATACTCTTAGCCCTCGCCATTGCATCCTCGTACCTGTCGTTATCAGCGGGATCAACTGCGATAGCTATCGTCCTCAAGACGAAGTGCTTGACACAATTCCTGTGTAGTACAGATAAGATTCTGGCCTTCCAGACTACGAATTTTGAGGCTTCATCCAGTCTATCTTGGTCTCTTACTTCGTGCAGTGCCATTTTGCTGCGCCCCTACTTGCCACTTGGAAGTTCTCGGTATGACTCCCTCTGAGCCTCGATTTCCCTCTTGGAAACCCTTCTGCCAATGTCGAGATGCCCCTCTCCAATCGTCTGTGCAACTGCAACACTGATCTGCATTCCTTGGCTAGAAATCCACCTCGGCAGTAACTCCCTCTACTTTGATCTTTCCCTGTTAGGTATTGTTTTAACTACAGTACCCCACCAGCTCCACTCTGCAACTTACCCACAACCTCCTAAACCCCAGTAAACTGAAGGTTAGAGCTCCTAGGCTCTGCGCAATTTGGACACCAGCAAATCAGCTTCCTCAGCCAACTGCGTTAGCCCTCCTGGCCTCTGCGTGTCTCTACGTGAGCCTGTCTTTGCTTCCCTTAGCCTCTGCGCGGCTTTGCGTGAGCCTGTCTTTGCCTCCCTCAGCCTCTTGTTGGCTCAATCTTGATGACACAGACACTGCGTCATCCCTTCCTTGTTGCTACTTTGATAAGAACAACTTCTGTCACTCGAGACAATTGTTTTTGTTGTTGCTGCTCTACTCGGCTGATGTCCTCAGTTCTCCTGTGATCTATAACCACGCTCTGATACCATGTAGGAATTTCTAAGTCTGACACATTAGAAACCCTTCATGCACTTTACTGATTTATTCCTACCTACTTGTTCTGTTAATTAACAAGTCATTTACCATGTAAATACTGGAAGTAAATACAAGTACATGCTCAACTCATTACAGATCATCAACTGAAGGAAATAGAAACAAGCACACAAGTGACACCATTGTTTTTGGACTAATGTCCCTGGAAAAACCCAATGTGGGAAAACCGATGCAACTATTTGAGGGTTTGATTTACTAATCAATTGCAGAATATAATATGGGTGCCAAATCCGGCTCACCCAACAGAGAAAAATCTCGGCAGTAGTACCTCTCTACTTGGAAGTAGATATTCCGGCTGAAACCCTGGATAAACACATTGGCACCTCCACAACTCCAATCTTCCTCACGAAACCCCAACGTCAGCCTCTAGGGACTGCATCAGCCTCTCTCTAGCCCAGCATCACTTTGGCTTGGTCTGCTTCAACCTTTGGAGGCACTTTGTCAGCCCTCTGGCCCTTTGCGTCACCTACATTGGCCCTCTTAGGCACTGCGCAGCTCCTGGCTGCCTCTTCTTGAGCCCTGGCTGGCTTTGCGTGAACCCTTGGCTGCTTCTGTGTCCCTCTCTTCGGCTACTGTGCTGATCCTCCCAGTGCTATCTCTGCCTCTTTGCTTCTATATTCACTGCCCCTCAGCTGCAACTCTGATCACTCTCTCAACTTTCTCAGCAAACTCAACCCCAGAAAGTTGAAATCTTGATCTTTTGGTGTGTTCTCCAAGTGACCCTCAAGCCTCCTCTTATAATTTTCTCGTTGACAAATCAACGACCGAGATTAAGTCCCTAATCAACGGCTAAGATTAATCTCGCTTGATCCATGACTTTTGGACCATTCTAACATAGTTTTATATTAATTCACAGACTTCATTAAAAATATTAATTATTTTAATATCTCCCAAATTGTTTCGAATTTGACCAAACCCTTTCTGGGTATTGGAGATCTGATGTGCCTTAGCCTCTCGACCAATTTTCATTGCTAGAGCACATTTGATGCTACCCCAAATCAACACATGGAAAGTCCTTTTCAAACTGGATGAAATGGATGCACTCCTTTCTAAAGTGAACAAGTTAGAAGGAAAAAAACTAATTTGGGCGTTAAAACCAGTTATGCTTACTCTCATACAACACAAGTACTTGGAAGAATTTTGTGAAGGGGTAAGACTTCTAGTTGCATCGTCTCAGTAATATCATGAGACTAATTGCCCCTATAGCTCTTTACAATGATGATGTTATGAGGAGAGTTTTCAAACTGATAGTAGAGACTTTCCAAGACTTGGACAATAGTGTAGTCTCTATCTTTGGAAAGAAGCTTGAGATTTTAGAAATCATGGCTATAGTCAGAACATATGAAATCATGTTTGATCTGGAGTGTGATGGCTTGATTCATTAGATGTTCCAATGCTTCTTTAGCATTAGGAAACATCATCTTGACGCAGTCATAACACATATGCAGTCCATTTTGTCTTCATGTATGGGAGGTCATGATGCCATTTGTAGGGAGTTACGAACTAGATTGCTGACCATTTGGAGGAGAGAACAATTGGTCTCATCTATTGTTTATGAACTAGCTGAAAGGTTGGCTGAGTAGAAAATTGAGTTATTCAGAAGACAATTGACTAGGGAGGAGTTGCTCAGGTTTGCTGGATCATGTAGCAAGAATGAACTGAGGAGGAAGGAACTTATATTAATCTGCAAGGGACTTGACCACTCATGCTTGAGTGACACTGAGTAGATGATAGAGGTAGAGAAGGAGGAGATTCCTTCTGAATTTTAGGGTGAGGATTATTCTTTGGATGATTCCATGGGTTCATACGACGATGCCTCGAGGAGCATGAGTCATGTGGAGTTGTTGATAGCAGGCCAAATTTATATTCGGGTGTGTATGGTGAGCAGTGAGTGGGCCCTATGGGAGACATTCAGGGTAATGAGTCACCAGTGATGATTCAGCATGAGCAACATATGGTGGAGGATGATGTGCACACTATGCATGATGAGCCTCTTGGGTAAAGCCAGTTGGAGAATCATATTGAGCCTGTGATGGAGGAGGATGAGAAGCCACCCTTGGGGTCAACCATAAATGAGGAGTAGACAGGTGTACAGAAAACTGGTAGGGTGGAAATATTTGCTGACACTTGTCCTCAAGAGGTGTTGGAGGTTGATAGGGTAGTTTTGCAAGAGGCTAGTAGACGACAGGAGTATGGAGATTCTGATCAGAGGAGGGAAGAGTTGTTGGAGATGGTGGTGCATCCATATTTGGGCCTACCCATTGATGAGATGCAAATATATGCATAGACGACTGGCAGAGGTGCAATAATTTTTGGGTGCAACCCTCTCCAGGAGTACGTAAACAGGGCTTGTAGCACATCTTGCCCAATTTTACCTATTATAGTGAGAGGGTCAGGTTTCCTTGGAAGATCTTGTTGATTGAAGAGATAGAGCATCATCAGTTGAGAAGGGACCCATATCATCTTAGTAGACTTGTTCCTTACACAAGTGTCCATGCATTGGATTGGTGAGTGATCGTGAGTTGGCACCTTATTGATGGAGTATTATTTTTAGTCGGAAGCATTATACTGTAGTAGCCCTCAGAGGTGAGGGATATTACATGCTTCAGTTGGCAGGAGGATGTAAGTTGGCCACTCATCAATGTTTTAGCACAACATCAACATGGTGAGATTGACCTTGGTCTATGCCAAGGGTTGGATTGGAGAGAGGTGATAAGTTGGTATGTGGTGGATGGAGCAACATTCATGGTTGGAGTTATAGCACAATAGGAGCCATGGAACCTTAATACTTGTTATTGGCAACATTGGGATCTGAGAGGATTTGTTTATGATAGGTTCAGTCAGAGATTGGTCTAGGATTTGGGCATTGAGGGGTTCGTTCATGGTATGTTGGTACAGACACATAGCATCACCTAGTAGTTTGTATGGGATCTAGGCATTGGGTATCAGTTGCGTTGGGCCACCAGATTGGTCCACAGATTTGGATTGCTTAAGGGAAAGCAATCTTGGGGAGGGAGGATTCGTAATGTTCCTTTTTTTAGTGTTTCTTATGACATGGTTAGCATAGACTTTCAGAGTTGGGGGTAGACAGATCACAGGTGTAGGTTGAAGTCATCAGCGGGCCCAGGGGCTTTTGGAGGGGTTTTGAGGAGTTTCTATGAGGTCCGATAGCATTTTTTTCGTATATTCCATCATCCGCACAATTTGCCTTTCATTTCGGTGCATTCTGACAACTTTTAAAAAATAGAGTTATTATTAGGCCTGACTGAATTAATTAAGCTTAAGGTGGCATTCTGGGAGGAATACTTGACAGAACACCTTAGTTTAAGAAGATTTACAGGAGGTTAGATATAAGTTTCAATGACCTAAGGAGACATGGTGGCCAATTTACTGTTTTCTCGCATTAAAAATAATATTTTAATTGAAATAAAAGAGGGAAACGTTCTCCTTGATTAAAATAATAATAAAATAGGAGGTTCTAGAGGGGTCCATCAGATCTATAAAATAGGAGGAGGAGGCCATTGGAGGACATCTTGGATTTGACATTTATTCATGTATGAGAGGTTGAGAACCATGTTCTCTACTTCATTGGTAGCCTCAGGACAGAAACCCTCGGGTATGTTGTGGAGTGTTGGACGTAAACCCAACTCTCTTTGAGGAGACTTCATCTAGGAGTTTCATAGAGCTTCAGGGATATTGGTGTGAGGATCATTCAGGTACTCAATTGGTGCTTCATCACCTTTCAGTTGATTCAGTGGTAGTTGTTGTTGGAGGGAGTGTGCAGTCCTTGTGGAGTTCTGAGTGATCAAGATAAGCATAGTGGCAAAATATTTGGAGGTTTTGCCTCAGATATTTCCAGTTGCACTCTGCATGATATATTATAATAAATGAAGCTAAGTAATTCCTTGTGCTGCATTTTTCGATGTTCTTTGAGTTTATGGGTTTACTGTGCTTATATAAATTTTGTGTTGTTATTTACTGGTGCATTTTGGTGTAATCTCGTGGGTTTTTGGAAAAAATGTTGGCATAAAATTTTATAAAGAAAATTATTTGAAAAATACCTCAAAATTCCTGAAAATGGACTGTTACCGCTCAAACTAGCAGGCGACCTAAAGGGGATCCCTAAAGGGCAAATGCTAGACCAAGGGCAACAAATGGATACTTAACTCACTGTCACCTCAACTAAGGACCCTACTATTTGTGGACTTTCACCATGGGAGGAGACCCGGTATATTATGGAGTCACCAATGAAAGATAACTCAATTAATGGATGTGTTGTGACGCAAATGATTCCTTTCCAGAAGAGGTTGAAAGATAGAGCTTGCTTGCTTTCTAAGCAAGGTAAAATGACTTCTAGGAGAGGAATGAAAGGATTTAAGGGTTAGGTTTAAGGGATATGATTTGTGAAATATTTTCCCAATCCCTAAAATCCTTATTGAAATTGGTATCTCGGATGGTTCTTGAAGAATTGTCATTTCAAAGGAACGGGACCACACAAGACCAAGTGGACCCAGTCTAGGGTGGGAGGAAAAAATATAGCAACCAATGATGTTATTACCCTATACAAGATGGGGGAAAAGATCAAAGAAACAATTTTGACTTAAAGGTGTTGAATTGATCCTATAAGGCACTAATCTTGGGGATGTTATGGCAAAGTTTGATCTCGGAGCTAGGGCTTGGATTTTATCACAACTCCATTGTCGGAATGGCCTCAAATTTAGAGGAGGTCTTGAGAAGACACCAGTGCAGGAGAGACTAGGAGATCAAAATTTTTGGAGGGATAGTTTCGCTGGAAAAAGATGCCCTAGGTGACCCAATTTGGCTAGACCTAGGAAAAGGTGAAAAAGGTATGATTTTAGGTGATAACCTCTTGGTAGATTAGTGCATTAGCCTTGGGAGAATGGATTCTATGATAAATATGAGAGAGAATCTTTGGTTCTTGATAAAGGAGGCCTCAAGACCACTTCGCTAGCCTTCTAGGTCAAAGAGAAGCAAATCTTGCAGCTTTTATACTTCGATGTGAAAAAGGTGATGTCTTATCAACATAACTTCATTGATAGAATTACCCCTAGGATATTTCGTTCACATTACATGGCCAATACATTGAGAGATGCTATATAGTGACAACATTCCACAATTTAAGTAGTAAATGCATGCAACAATTAGCCTTAAAGATAGGGAAAATCCCAATGCAATGTATATGAAAAAGTAAAATAGGAATAACATTAAATCATGTCCTTACATGTAATAGAGTATATTCAACCATCAACAATTTGACAATATAGAAGCTCCAAGACAAGATAAACCAAATCCACACATCAAAATTCATCCACAAAGCTCCAATTCATGCTCAAAGAAAAAGTGCGAAATTCTCAAGAGAGAGAAGAGATCCAATGCAAAGTGATGATGAGATAATGAAATCATATCACTTGTATTTATACACTAATAAGGAGTTAAAATTAGCCTCGACCTACATAAGGCCGAAAAATAAAATAATGTTGTAATAATCTAACTTTTGGTGACAAACCCACCAAACTAGCTCATAAATGAAAGAATAAGTCTCTCAAGAGGTCAAATAATAATCTATGAGGTCCATGGGTGCCAAAGTGAAGAGTAGGATCCTCAAAAATTGATTGACAAGGGGTTGGCCCCTTGTTCTCCAAACAATAAACCCGTGGTGTTGCCAATGGGTGTGGGAGCACAACAATGACCTCATGGGTCTCCAAATGAGTCGAATATTCTTGTAGGTCGTTTGTAAGGGCTTTGATGATGATGTAGGGGATGCCACATCGTCCTACAAGTCCTAGTTCAGCTGCCAAGTGCATGATACATCTATGGGTTTGGCCAGGAAAAATGAACTAGGTGCATCTTCCTCGTCCAATGGGAGTATCTTGAGCATCTTTGACTAACCTCCAGGATCCATGAGGTGAAGTCTATTGCTGTGGAGGCCCATGGCAGGAAAAATTTTAAGAACACCCCCTAAATTTACATGTATAATAAATGGGTGAATCTCCATGGTATATAGGAAAAATGGAAGGCGATTTTATCAATAATATGATATGTATATATAATTTTTTGGCGAATCTCTCACCAGGCATGGCGAATATTTTACTCAATTATAAAATCTTGTGTTTATTGAATACACAAATGAAATCATTGCATTTTTTAAAATATCTTTTGAAATCAAAATTACCAAAATTACATATCAATAATCTAGTGGGTGTAAGATAAAATTCACCCGTGCCATTCACAGAAAGCATGAGAACAAACCTAATACTATATATAAAACCAAGAAAAATTCAAATTCATCACTTCTAGGGAACTCATAACCACCTTGCCAATACACAAGTATGTTTCTGTTTGCAATTAGAAAATTACCCAAATTACAATCTGTTTACTCCACTTCGGGACCTCGTAACCACCCTGCCAATACACAAGTATGTTCCTGTTTGCAATTAGAAAAATTACCTAAATTACAATCTGTTTACTCCAGCATATGTTGGAAAGTTATAGAAGGATCACTAGTGCAATCAATCCATTCCTTTTAGCCCTGGATTTTTTTCAGTTTAAAACAGAAGTATACAAATATACTTGTCCAATGTCTATGCTTTAACCATTCACCTTAAGATGTTTTTACAATATAATTTCCTAAGTCTATTTAATATCTTCATTATCATAAAAACCAACCTATATATCCCTCTGAGCACTTGGTAGACCCAGAATTAAGATGGATCTAAGATGATAGAATTTCCCCTTTAAATAGTCTATGCTCAAATGAATACCATAGTATTATCAATACCATGGGTTATCATAAACTGGTAGACCCAGAATTAATATGGATCTAAGATGATAGAATTTCCCCTTTAAATAGTCTATGCTCAAATCAATAACATGGTATTATCAATACCATGGGTTATCATAAACCTGAGCTTAAAAATTACTATTAGTAATTTATAAAAATTAATAAAATTAATAGTTATTTTTATTTAACCAAGCTAAAATGTTTAACATACATTAAATTACAACATCCATTTTTACTCTTGATCGGATCAAATATTTTTTCACTCTATGCTAGTTTGCATATCACGATATTTGATACCTCTCGGGGGTGAGTAGATCCAGAGTGAAGATGGATCTATTCTGGTTTAATTCGCCCATTTAAATAGGCTACATTCCAAGTGAATACCATGGGTCAATACCATGTGCCATTTTGGTGAATACCATGGGTCAATATCATGTGCCATTTTTACTTTTATTTTTATTAATACTAATATTAGGGTTATTAATTTTTTTGCATGTTATTAATATAAAAAAATAAAAAAATGTTTTATTTGTTTACCATACCTCTCGTTTATTTATATTTTTATTAATTTACCATACCATTCATAAATACAAGGTGACTTATGGAGTAAATATAAAAAAATGTTTTATTTGTTTACCATAGCTCTCGCTTATTTATATTTTTATTAATTTACCATACCTCTTTTACAAATATGGTATTTGGCCCATAGGATTCACTTAAATAAAACCTCCTCTTTCTTGAGCCTTCATAAATAGAACGAGGGTTATGGACTAAATATAAAAAGAGGTTTCATTTATTTACCATACGTCTAGTTTATTTATATTTTTATTTATTTACCATATAAAAAGACGTTTTATTTATTTACCATACCTCCACTTTACTTATAATTTTATTTGTTTACACCCTTGTATGTATATAAGGTGACTTATGGAGTAAATATAAAAAATGCTTTATTTATTTACCATACCTCTCATTTATTTATGTTTTTTATTAATTATGCTTTATTTATTTACCATACCTCTCATTTATTTATATTTTTATTAATTTACCATACCTCTTTTATAAATATGTATTTGGCCTTTGCCCTGGGATTCCTTAAATTAAAACCTATTCTTGAAAATGGGCGAATGGTTCACTTAATAAAACCTATTCTTTGAAAATGGGCGAATGGAAAGGTTGTAACTCCTAATTTCAAGGGCTAAATTTACCTTTTTTACCCTCTCTCTTAAAATAAGGTGGGCTATTTGAGGTGATTTGTAAAAATGTACTATGATACAAAATATTCGCCCACTAAAAATTTAAAACCCCTTAATTTCGCCAAAGGGCGAACATTCGCCCCTAAAATCACCCCTAGTTAAACCCTTCCATGGATGTGGTGACATTTGGTTCTTCATGATAATTTTACTATAATTCTACATATTAGAAATACTCTTTTTCTAGAAAATCAACATTCTAAATTAATCTTCCTTTCTTTTCTCTAATGATACGCTAATATAACTATTACTTCCATCCATCTAGTCCTTTGTACACATCCCCATGCCTTTGTTTTGTCCACATCCTCTGTGGGTCTAAATAAATCACGTTATTATTACTACACATGTATCATAATCATTTCCTCATGTGCCATAGATATATAACGATTTATATTTATCCTTTTGACGGTTGCTTTATTGCACTGCATTAATGTACCATTGTCTTCCAAATGTACCAAATCTGTCATCTTGTCAAAATTTGATTAACGTCCACAGAAGACATTTACTCCTATTGGGGGGGAGAATTGGCACTAACATACAATTGTTATCTGCATTTTTGAATACCATTGAATTTTGATGAAACTGTTATACTTTGTACGAGCTTATTTTTGTTTTATATTGTGAATTATGTTGTTTCCAAATTTTAAGATTGTGCCCTGTCAAACAGTTCACAATGGGTGGGCTTTTAGTTCAAAATGAACCCACGCAGCTATAGGTTTCAAAATAGGAACATAACATTTTAATTCAAGCTGGATGGATAGAATATTTTCAACTTCTACAGGGGTTCAAAAACGTCGTAGCACTGGAACACTAAGAGTTTGGAAAATGGTGTAGCAGTAGTCAGAAACATATAGGTGAAAGTAAATGAAAGTGTAATAGCAAAAGTGACAGGGTTCTCAATGGAAGGAGAAAAGTGGTATGAAATACACACCTCTCTTCAGAACGCGACTCTTATGTTCTTAAATCTTAGTGAAGAAAATATCTAAAAAGGGAAGGGGCATGACCCATATTCATTGATTGGACCATGGAAGGAGAAAGAAAAGATTATCCAGTAGTACATCACATGTGATGGAAGATAAAACATGGTAAGGGGGCATCATCTTAAACTTATGGCATCCCTGAGGCAAAAGGTAACCCTGAACCTCCCATATTTTCTTAATTTAGTATTACATGAGATTTCTACTAGATTAAGGTGGTCCAAGGACCAAGCTCTAGTTGTAATTCATCATGGAATTATCAATATATTGGTTATAAGAATCCTTAGCCAAGTCCAACAGACTTAGGAAGGGTTCTTTAGAAACCCTGATGATGATTAAGACACTCCTCTAGAAAATGAAACAATTGTTGGAACATCTAGAGACATTCCAGATAGTGGTAAATAGCTAGAGGGAGGCAATGACGAAAATTTAGATAAAAACCCCATCACAACAAATACTCCCCAAGAGACTGTACATATTGAGAAACCCCAAAAACTTAGTAGAGCAAAGAACGGGATGGCATCAGTTTTAGCATCCCTGCCTAAGAAAAGGAGGATTTATGCTATACTTGTAAAGAAGGGTTAGAGTTCTTTAAACTCTCTTAAGTAGCTAACAGAAGAAAAATAAGCTCATGATGTATCAACTTCAGATCAGACAAAACAAGAAATAGTAGTATCCCAAGCACTGGAAGGGATAGAAATGTTTTTAGATGCTACAAATTTTGGAAAAGTTGTGACCACTTCAATAGAAGAACTTGCAGTCCATCCTAATAGTCCTCTTGAACAGGGAGCTTCAGCAAGTTCACTGGTTGTAACTTCTCCTATTGATTTTGTAGCCATTTTTATCCTAGATTCAAATAATGATCTTGAATTTGTTTCACCCCAAGGATGTTCTAAATACTATGTTGATACATTATTAGAGCCTTACTCTCTAGAGGGAAGGACTCCACAACCTTTTGAAAATCTTAATGATGAAGAACAAGATGTTATCACTGGATTTTTAACCAAGTCTCATATTAATTTTTCTAAGGACCTCCTGGATTCTGGTACTAATATAACGACAAGGGAAGTTGACAACTTACCAAGAACTGAACCCACTCAGGAAACTATTCCTGAGGAAGCCAAAATAGTAGTTGTTGTTTCCCCCCAGGAGTCGTGGCTACTAGTCCTGTTTAGATGATCATAGGTACTGAAGATGGGAGAAACAAAGGAAAAGGAAAACTCCAGAAGAAAATTGACAAGTTGAAAGGAGAAAAAAAGAAAGTACAAAAGAAAGTACAACAACTAAAGAATTGGCTACAAGGTAGCAAACACTTTCATAGAGACTATGTCAAGAGACATAAAAAGAAGTAGGAAACTCAAGAAATGGGAGTTTAGACTGATGTTATATCTGTCCTTAATGAATCCAACTCTCATATGGACCTTGTTCATGTTGTTGAATAAGGAACATAGACTACTCTCAAGCTACAAGTAATGTAGATTCCTCCTACCTTTTTTGAAGTAGGAATTCATACTGATTCACCATTTACTTTTTATGATAGAGGGGTACAAACAAAATATGTGCCTCCCTATACTCCCCTAGTTGTAGAAGCCTCCATTAGAATTTTGCATAAAATTGGAGGAATAGTAACGGACCATAGAAATATATCAGAGAGAAGTAGTGCCTAGGAGGGAACATTAAGAGCTACTCCAACAATTAAAAGCATTAACAACAATGGAAGATGAGAGCTATGCACAACTAAGAGCATTTGAAAAGGTATAGAATTTAAAGGACCGCCTCAAGAAAGCTAAAGAGAAAATAAAGGAAATTTTCTCTACCTACTCAGATTCCTTGGCATGCATGTCCCCAGCCTGAATATTTGTTTCTTAAAGTAAAATAAATACAACTTGGACAACCATACGAGTTAAGTAATGTACTGGATTTTATATCTATTTTTTGAAAATAAGATGAGTATACACAGTACTTTTTGTGTGAGTTGTATATGCATAACTTATTTTTAGAAGAACAGGTAGAAGAAAATCATATCCCTTTCATCAGAGATGTTCAGTTTCAAGCTTTTATATCATTTTCTAGATGCCAGGTTAAGTGGGCAAAGGCTTACCATACTTCCCAGAGACGAGAACATGGCCTTGACCTTTATGTTATAGGGGAACCTTAAAACCCCTTTCGCACACAGATTCATCATAGAATTTTCATACAAAATCTTGGTGGTGCCCCTACACTTGTACAAACCCAATATGATGTCTTACACTTGGGAATGGAGTATCTAGAAGACATTAGAGAGGAGTCCCTTCGTGGAGCCAAGGAAATATGGCAGGCATCACCAAACAAAGTCAAGAACAAAGAACCTTTTGGTTACCATAGCTTTCGGTATGTTATGACTAGAATAGAAGACAATGTTCACCTGGTGCTGGAAATAGGTAGCCACTAGATAGGATGTAGGTATTGGTGCCCCATGATCTAGTGTCCCCCATACCATACCACGATGTAGGTATGGTATCTTTTGAAGATCTCCGAGAAAGAAATGCATTTAGGAATAGAGGAGAAGAAGCTTATGAAGCTTACTCCTTGACTGCCCTACCCGTTAACCATTTATTTGCATGCATCATGCAAAAAGTTCATTTGGGGGGTGATGTTGGGCCCAATATCTGTCATATTTTCCTTGCCTTATTCCTCAATTTTCATATAATTTTCTAAAGGATTTTGTGAATTTAAATCATGTTAATGATTAGAGTAGATACTTTAGTAGTATTCTATTCATATTTATATATCTTAGTATTTTTTGAATGAATTTGAGTAATAAAACATTATTTCTAATAAACAAATCCTTGATATTGATAGGAATCTATTGGCTCATTTATACTTGTTGTTGTTTCTTGGAACAGTCGCAGAATACCACACAAGCCTCAAACTGTTACACCCTGTTTGGAACGACTTAGTTGAGAATCATTGCTCGACTATGCTTCTCGAATGTGTCAAGATCATTGTAACTTAAAAGAGAAATCGTGAGAATCTTTAGATTCTTAGGATCGCTCATTATTAAAAATAGACTTTCCGGTCATTATCCTTTATTATTATGTTATTAAAAGTGGCGTTGAACCTTGAAAGAGATTCTTCGAATTATAATAATTTTTTTGATACAAACTTTGACTTGTGATTATTTTACAACTGGTTCCTTTGCAATTTGAATGGAAGTATTTATTATTCAAACTTAGTCTACTATGCTAATTTTCCTCTAAGGTAGTTTGATTTTGGATTTGGGCCCGATCCTTGAACAATGCTATCTTCCTTTGTACCACTAAAATTAGCATTTTATTTCTCGGTCCCATCTATTTCCATTTGTGCAATGGCTTTAATATCTCGTTGTTTATTCGTTAAATTGAATACTCTGTCTTGAATCAGGTTTACTATAATTTTTATAACTATATATTTGTTGTAGATGATTCATTAAGAAGAAGTATTATTTTATTTCATTTTCGTAAAGTTATCATAGATTGCTATTTCATTTGATCAATCGTTGTTAGTTAGTATGATTGCGTAGTGTTATATTTTCACTCTGTAGAATTTGTTCCCTAAGAAACAACTTGTTGTTTAGTATGTTTCCTTTTGTTGTTTCCTTTAGATATATGTAGAAGTTAACATTTTGAATCGTTTACGATAATTGAAGATTGCATTTTGAATTGATTCCATTAATATTGTAGCCTTGCTTTTCCAAGACCTTAGAAACTAGTCATAATTACATTCCTCTTGCGCAAATAGTGTTGATAACCTTCAAATAACATAATGAAACCTCAGGTTAATAGATTAATGTGTAGCATATTAGTTGGTCTTTGTTAGGAACAATTAATTGGCCCAATGCCTACCACATCAATAGTGGAATTCCCTCTATTTCTATTTTAGTAGTACATAGAAATTTGAAAATTTTTGTAACATTCTTTCCAAACCTCTTTTAGGCATAAAGTACAATGATTTCCAAATTACCAATAGACTCAAATCACTTCCAATAGAGCTTTCGCCAAGGTTAACCTCACTCCCAATGAAATCCATGTGTTACACCACTTGTTAATTCTCCTTTTAATAACGTATATTCACCATTTCTATCCATTTTTCCCATACTCGTCAAGTTTTAGGAAGAAACCAAAATATCATGTTAGGAAAGGAAATATTTGGATGCTTTAACCTTACATCACCATCTTCTAGCCAACTAAAAAAATAGAGACTTATGCATTTCACCACCATCCAAAATGCTAAACTAAATTAGTTGAGAGTTTCTCTTATTTTGTTTGCAACTCTCCAAGGGCCAGCAAAAAACATGAGTACATAATCTAAAAATATTATATGGTTCAAGAAAAGAGATGTTCCCAATTTATTCCTTCTAGAACTCATATCCTTTTTTCCCTTAGAATTGCTTTCATATCCCTTTAACCATTACCAAAAAAAAATGTAGATAATGGGCATATTTATCTTTGTCTCTTAATTTATTTTAAGTAATTAATTTTTGATCCATTTATTAAAAGTGAAAATTAACATATTACAATAGAATTCATAGGAAAACTGTCAAGAAGATCGAGAACCATTTTTCTCAAATAAAACTAGTTTTGTCTATCATGTTCTTTGGATAAGTCTACCTTATAGTCCAATGTAGTCTAGCCAACTCACTTAAGGGTGCATCATATTTTTTTCGTTCTAATATGACTATATTCATAGATTTTGCATCCTCTAACCGTGTATAATTGAACCTGAATGGACTACATGGTTTGATATCCACATTTTCAACCTACAATGGGATTGGGTTATGATTTGATGCCCATGATATCTCCACTTAGGATATTATTCTTTTAGGATTTACCATAATGTATTTTGACACCAAAATCCTATATAATATTTTTGTAACTCTTCTATCCATTATTCTCATATATTTTCACATGGAAACCAATTTGACTAGTTCCATGTCCACGAAAACAACCTCCTTAATCTTGTTCAAAATAAATATACTAAAGGATTTCCTTGGCTACTTTCTCCCATATCACTATTTATTTTATGGTAAATTTAAATTCCCCCCCCCCTCCACCCACATAAGAAATTTCCCTAATTTGATAGAAAACCATATGCTAGTAATTCACAATAAGTCACCCTATTCTCATAAATTCCATAGATGTTCCCTATTAAGAAATCTTTTAGTCATCTCCATAGAGAAGAGATCAAATCATATACCTGATTCAAATAACACATAGTTAACTATTCTTGTTTCTACTACATAATAATTAATCTTCCATGTCTCCCTATCTAATGTATGAATAAACTTAAAGATGATATATAATTCTACTATAATTTTTAACCTTTCACGCATACGCTCTTGAATGGTTAAAACATTAGGTCTATGGATATGAACTAAACTAAGGAAAGTTTTTTTAAGGAGTTTCCTAACCCTTTTAGCTTTAGAGGAGATGAATTATCAATCGAGAAATCCTAACTAAAGCGTGGTATATTAACTCCACCTAATCACTGGTCTACTTTGAACCACCCCGCCTGACACCACCCCCGCCCGCCCTTTTAAGGTATATTTCTTTTGTTGTTTAATTACACTTTTGGAATTCTTTAGGTCACAATTAAATGATATTTGCTTCTCCTTCTAAGGTTTGAACCATCCTTTTCCAAGGTTATACTTAACACCTTTTTAATTCCATTTGAATCTAATTCCATAACACCTTGCATAGATCTCAATGGATATTTTTACTAATCAAATGCTACAACAAATCCCTTAAAGATAGGAGGATTAATAAATATTGTCCGATATTTCTCTTTATCATAAATTACTTTCTCTACCTCCCTAGCTCCAAAACCAAATTCTCTTGTATCTTCCAATACAAAGATAGTAAGAACCATAACCTCTTTCTCTTTGATGTCTTTCTTGCATTCCTTAAATCACTTATTCTTATACACAATCAAACCTAGGAAATGGTCATGTACTAGGTTTTGGAATTCAATACCATAATTTACAAAGCAATTAGTAGTGGTTACATACCTACCTAGGACATACGTATGTTTTGTATTAGATAGTTCCTCATAATTATAACTTGATCATGTTCAAAACCACTTACATTCATGTCCCTTACTATCTTTAAGTTATGTATTTTTGGTGATACCACTTCCCTCTCCATAGACAACGTTTCCTTTTAATATTCATCCATAGGGGATTATATTTATTTTGGGTTCACTATGTCTACCTATTTTGTCAAATCCTTTGCATTATAGATTATTATTTACCCCTTTAGGTCTAAAGCCTTGACTTTTTCTCTTCTCCAATTTAACTTTCTTAGTTAATTTGAGAAAAAAAATGACTTCCTAAATACCTATAGGTATGAAACCTTAAACAATTAAAGGGTATACCTATGTTGTCCAGAGTCTGTGTATATTGTCTATTCCCAAATTCTATCTGGAAAAATCCTTCAATAAACCC